>LBLO01000035.1:0-73973 GCA_004354395.1 Chondrostereum purpureum | reverse complement strand
CGCTCATTGATCTCTCGAGATCGATCTTGAGGTAGATCATTATGAGTGGGGTCTAGGCGTACATCTGCGCCTGCATAATCGGTGAGTGGATGAACATTATACCATGTGTCTGTCTCATAGTATCGTGACAGAGCATCGGCTACTTTGTTTATCTCACCTTTGACATACTGGATGTCATAGTCGAATCGGGATAGGTATTCCATCCAACGCGCTTGACGGCCCGATAATCTCTTCTGTGTCTTGAAGAACTCAAGAGCCTTGTGGTCTAATCTTGAATCCAAGGAGCTTATCCTCCCACTTCAGTAGTGCCTCGAGGATAGCGAGTGTTTCGAGTTCAAACACCCGGTAATTCCTTTGTGCAGGGGTGAATTTCTTCGACATGAAGCCTGCAGGGCGACAAGTCTGCCAGGTAGGACCTTGACCGTACATGGCACCGCAGCCACTGCCTGAAGCGTCACATATTATCCATATAGGTTCAGGATTCGTTGGGTCGATTGGCTTCAACATCGGAGTTTTACTACATATCTGTTTGATCATATCGAAGCATCGCTGGTGAAGTGGCCGCCAGAAGAATGGCTGGGCATTCATTGTCATGGATGACAGTGGGGTTGTATAAGCCGAAATATCAGGTAAGAAGTGAGCGAGATATTGGACTAGGCCTATGCAGTATACTTGACGTCGTTAGGTTCGACGAGCATCTGTTCATATGCATTGGACATGTCGAACTTACTGACATGTTTTGCCTTAGCTACATCATTCCAAATGTTATCTTGATCTGGGAACGGTGTAACGTCGCGCAATGTATTTGCATTGCGCTTTCGAACATCTCCGACTGACCGCAGTGACCCATTCTTCTTGGGTATACACAACATTGGTGCCGCCTGGCCAGTTTGAATAGGCGTCCACCAGCCCGCCTTAACGTACTTGTTGATCTTCTTCAACAATTCGGGCTTCAAATAGTCGGGGAAGCGAGGTAAGTGGTAATTGTGCCGCTTGTTCTTCTCGATAATCGGTCTGTGGTGATTTATCGGTCGAGAAGGAGGGAGTTTATCAGGCATTTCACGAATGACATCTTGATAAGAAGCAATCCACTTCTTTCGAAGTTCAGGTATGTCTTTCTCTGTGAATTCTCCCATTTTCTTCGTTTCATTGAGATGCTTCTCAACGACTCGATTGAGCTTTTCATGCATAGGTCCGAGTTTGGCCTTTGCATATTCTGCAGGTGTTTTCCCCTTTTTCTAAAGCCGTTGGCATGGCTTTTCATCAGGGAACATTGCATATTGAACATGGTCTGCATAGGCTGTGGGGACTCGACGCTGTTTCCTTGGAGACATTGTCTTCATAGATTGTCCTTTCTGAATAAATGAAGGTAATTGCTTATATTTCCGTTCTTCACTGGAGAATTGACGAGGTTTCTTCTTATCCTTGATCATTCCCCGTATCTCATTCTTCATTCTCTCAAAGACAATGTTCGTGTCGGTGTTCTCAGGGTCATTTTCCATAACCATGAGTTCCATTGCCTGTCGAGTGATCATACTCTCCATGGAGTTGTTAGACAGAGCTTGAGTGGGATGAGTAGATTCTGAGCGCTCGCGCTGTTTCTCATTCCGACATTGAGCTCGGGAATTATCAGACATGGGTCGGTGTTCGCATAGAACAGCTGGCGCAGAATGTTGAGACATTTTATTAGACCGGCTAGGTGCATTCGACGCTGCCAACTGACTACGCACACCCACACTGCCCTTGACAGTGCCCATCCCTCGTGGAGCATTCTCGAAGGGAGTGGGATGATTTCCCACTTCGCTGAACTCTTCGAGTCGGCGTATAGCAGAGTATGCCGTTACCGACCGTGGGGACGCCAAAGGTGTCATGCGACGGGAATGAGCAGGTGGTACACCATGCGACCAGTCCACGCCATGGTGAAGGGTCGCTGGTGAATCTGCCTGCGACTGCTTCTGAGCAGAACGAAGCTCTTCAGCAATTGAAATGGGTTGTCCGGGAAGTTGAGCTCCACTGCTCACACCAATAGTGCTCGGAGAAACATGACTGTTTGTACCAGCCATGGTGACTTCGCTGCTCACACCAGCCAACATCTCGCGGCTACAAGCAYGAGTCATCGGAGGAGACTCAGCTCTTGTAGGCTGAGAACCTCTACGATTCCGTCGTCCTCGTCCATTTCGTCGACCACTTTCCGGTTGAGTAGATTCCATAACTACGTTTTCCGTTCGATTTCGAAGGTTTTAAAAAGTGTAAAAGATCGGTCCTCTTGCTGGTCAGTCTAGACGTAAACCAGACAAATCTCTGTTGGTGAACGTAGTAATAGACAAATAGCAAGTAAGGATAGTAAATGATTACCTTGCTATTCAAGGTGACCTTGCTAAAAGCAATGGTCCCTGGGGGGGCTAATCGACCCTTAATAGGAAGGAGCTATTCCCAACTACGTACAAACAACAATGCACTGCTTTATAATACCATGTACCATATCCGAAATATCCCTTTAAGTTGCACGCTCATGGCCCTCTTCCTCACTTAAAAATACATTGCTAAATCAACTTGCATTGCTAATTTACAGATAATGTTCCATTAGCAATCCCTTCAACCAAGTGACCGAGTCACCCCTCACTCTCACTGGCACTGCGTGCGAGATTTAAACTCCGACACATTTCTTCCCATGCGCCCAAACGCCTCATCATAACGGATGCCCCATGTACAGGCTGAGCAACAAAAAATGAGCTTGGACCTAAATGGAGCGAAATGTTTGAAATACTATTCTTCATGTAATCGTCAAAGCTTTTTTNATCTAGCTTCACTTTGGGCCGAGATCTGCATGATATCCTATGAATCCTGCGAGAATTTCCAGGAAAGAGGTGGCCATTACATGGCCAAGAATATCGCTGAATTTATGAGCCAAAGTATTTGCGAATTTAAGCCTGTTCAGCTGCGAAAGGTGGGGCAATTCGGAATATTATCTAGGACATTGTATACCAAAATTTCTTGCAAGGGTGTATTGTAAAGTGCTAAGGGTTGGCAATAGACATTTTTAGTCTATCAATAAGTGTGTTTAACATGTTGTATAGTGGTATGGCAGAGATATTTTGTAACAGTGGTGGACCTATGTTTGCCACATATGAGGCTGATGCATGGCATTTCGTTGTGTGCCAATTTTTCAGATGCAATATCATATTTTTTTTTGATGTATGTAGAGATACATGACTATAAAAGCTCAATTAAAATTTTAATCCTTGCTTTCTCATCTGGAAAACATCCACAGTTCATCCTTGCTCAACCCGCGACACTTTTCTCAGCCAATGGTACCACGTGACATTTCACGCGTGACTCGCAGGGAATGCCAGTGACCATGTACTATGAACCAATCGCTGGACCAGTAGGAGTACTTGTTTCTAATACACATCCCTCCTTTTTACAAGTGTTTGGGCCCTCGTCATAATATGTTATGAAGCTTCCACCTTTCCAGCCCTCTAGGCGGCTCCTTGCAAGGTTATTGTCTACCTTATTAACCTCTGTTATTATCGTTTTGCGCCGCTTTTCTCGTTATGGCGGGTATGTATTCATCGATATGTTCACGTTTCGCTGGTCTCTCATATCCGGTCCCTCTCCAGTTCAACTGCTTTTTTAGCACATAGCATTCAAACGCTCGTATTTTTCTCCCAAGAGTACCTTGCACAGCAGTTGGAGCTTACCATCCTCAACTTTTTCTTCGGCGCTTTGAGCGGGATCGGTTTCTCAGCTTTGGCGAAGTATATCGCGTCTTTACCATCCCCAACAAAACCCATAGCGCGTGCAGTGCCCGCAATAGCTCTCGCGCTGATATCTTTCATTGCTGGCTGGATAAAAAGTCGGTTTCCTCGTTTAACTTTGGCTGCACGCATATGCGGATTCATTTGTATGTCCACATAGCACACGTTTATTAGTCTTCAAGCCTTTCTTACTGTCGGCCTCGTTTCCAAGGTATATGGATGCTTACAGCCGACGTTGGCTCCACTCAGGTGAGATATCTCTTATGATCTTGTTCGTGGTGTGGAGTGCCAAGTGACTATTGATCCGGCGAGGTCATGGCTTCACAGATTATCTCTTCACAGCACGGGCACGCTGCGTTTGTTGTTTGCTAGTCTGACCTCATACATACTCTACTAGATCGTTCTACCTCGAGCCGGAAACTTTCTGTGGATGTCTTTAGTGGCAGCCTTGACCTCGTTATTCTCCAGCTTGATCTTCCTTCGTTGGTCATCGTTGCAATTTCCCAACAATGTTGTGGACTCTTTTTCTAGTCTTCGTGCATGTCTCGAAAGTAGTCTTACTGCATATCAAAATACTGGGGAGCCAGCGCCTCCAACAAGTGCACTACACAAAAAGCTCCTCAAGCAGTCTATTTCACTTAACTCTGCGTATAGACAAGCTTCCTTCGAGCTGCGGTTGGGGCGCCTAAGTGGTAAGCTACCCCCGAACGGTTTGTACTTCACACTCTAATTTGTTTCCAGTCAAATCTATCAAACCGTTAATTGGTACAATCGAGGTATTGCTGTATTTTTTGTCCTTTTCTTTGTTCTTTTCCCAAAGTTTCATTGCAGCATATGCGGCGGGAACTGGCATGGGGAATGTCCCGGTCTTATCAAACCTCCGCAGCGGAAACTCATCCACTACACCACTCTCTCGAAACACTTACCATGGAACTGGGATTCTCAATCTTGGAATCCCTGAAAGCTATCCAGTGCGTTGTCAGGATATGCTATGCCAGCCGTACCTTCCGTCGACAATCGCTGGAGAACGAAGTGTTAGCAATTCAATCAGCGGATGAACGACTCTCGAAAGCATCCTCCCAGGCTCAGACAGAATTAAGGCTTCTCTATCAGGAAATCGACGCGACTAGTGAAGAGACTGCTCGATTTCAGCCCCAATTGTTCAACATTTGCCTCTTCAGCGTATCACTTTTACAGGTATACCCAACGTCTAATATYCCCCCCGCTGCTCAACTACTCATTTCTTAGATGGCAAACGAAGCCCGCTATGCCCTTCTGGTCTGCGAGAACTGTATTACTGCATACGAAAATACCTATATTCGCCTATGGCATCCGTACTTTTCGCTCAGTTGGTTGGGCGCCTCTCCGGGTACCGTCGTCTTAGGTGAACAAGGATCGTCTTTGGATCCTTCTGAGGACCTACCATCAGCTACCGCCACTCGCATATCGCTCGAAGATGTCATGCAAGATGTTGCAGAAAATAACATAGCATATGACCTCGAAGACAATCAGAATCGACCCTTTTCTCGTCGCGTGAAGCTTCGAGGGAGAGTATGCACACCTAGATGGTTCATGAGTCTCGCCTACCATTTATGGAATCACTCTGTAACGATCAAAATACGATTGTCGCTCTCTAAAGGGCTCAGAGACGTAAACCATAGCTCCCATTTGAGGCATGCAATAAAAAATGCTGTTGGGATCTCTGCCCTGAGTATCCCCGCTTTTTTGCCCATCGGAAGCTCCGGTTTGTTTCCTCTTCTTTAGAGACGCCGTCTGTTGAATTATACTTTGCCTTAGGTCAAGAGTGGTTTGCTCGTTTCCGAGGACAATGGATGTTAATTACATATATCTGGGTTCTCGAGACTAACACAGGAGCAACAGTGAGGACGTTTCATCCTCATCGTTTCCGTTTCACTGAGTTTCCTTCAGTGGAGGGTTGGCTATCTCCGTCTCGTTTGTCAACAAACACTATCATTCTATTTATTACACTCACTGACGATCGGTGTTGGTAGCTTGGAACTATCGCTGGAGCCATCTATGCTTACGTCGTGCGTATTATGACCTTCCTCTTTACGATTGGATTGACATTGCTCCCTGTCACAGGCTTCACTGATATGCAAAACCAATGCCTATGCAATCGTCGTTATGATGATGGTTAGCTCTACTTCACAACCCTTACACTCGATACTCTGACTTTCTCTCAGGTTGCGGACGTCCCCATAAGTTGGGTCATCATTAATACGACAGTCCCTTCTCTAGGTGTAGTCGCGTATATATTGCATTCACTCAGATTCTTCAATATACACTCAGCCAATCATATTTGTTTCCAGATCGATTACCATCCCTCCCATTTTATACACACCTTACTTTAGCAACGAACATGTATCGACGTTATGTCGGTTTATTTCCTTCTCATTCGACCCCTCATTCGACTTATGCTTTCAACCTAGCTTTGGCCTCTCTTCGTGCTCTAATGATTTCTCTTGGAATCATCGCCGCTTTAGCAATGAACASTATCCTATTCCCTCGACATTGCCGAGTATGTTTGTTATCTTAGTATCACTTCCGTTCGCTCACAATACTCTTCTATAGATATTATTCCTGAATAATGCGTGCCGGACCCTTGGTATCCTTAGTCAAATCTACATGGGACTCAGTCGGTCTGTAGCTTCATAGATTCAATATTCCCTACCCCCCTGATGTAGAATTTGTAGAGACCTATTTAACCCCGGCTCAGCGCTCATGGGGAAACGCAAAACCCTGAAACTCGAATTGAACACCCGAAATGCACTACACAGTCAGTTTTTTGCTCTCGTCCCTCCACCCACATTTACCTTCTAATATAGGAATGTCCGCCCTCATCACCACTATGAGCGACGAGCTTTCCCTCGTACCCGTACGCCTCTTCGTTGCGTATTCTTGATAAAATTGTGCTCACTGCTGTTTCCCCCTCGTAGAAACCTATGAAGAAATACCGTCAGATCGTTTCGATTCTTCAAACCATCTTAGACCTCCTCGCGGGGATACGTAAAATCCGAGAACAAATCCCTCGGAAAGAAACCGTTTTGGCCGTCGCTGCCCAACGGCGTGAACTTGTCTCGTGCGTCTGTATGTCTCTGTTCGCATGCGAACAAGTTTTCGGTGCAAGACAACCCCTACCCCAATTTCTTCCCTCGGCGCGGCAGGCTCTAACGAATCTGCGAGAGAAAGTAGAAGTGGGCTTGAGTGAAGATAGGAAGGAGCTAGGTATCTCTTTCGCATATGCCTTGGCAGAGCTCGAGGCACTAGAGGATCTGGTCGAGGCTTTAGACGAGCTCTTGGAGGTAAGTAGGCAGCTATTTGGGACTGCCTCCTGGTTCAAGGGTGACACAAGGGGTCTGTGGGATACGACAATGATGGTTAGTTTACGTGAAGACGTCGGGAGCTAGTTCGTACATGATACGCGTAGTAGGAGTACTGTATTGGACAACTTGACCATTTGTACATAATCTGCAACAGTCTTGCTTCTGTCATGTACTCACTTGTCGCAGCTCCGATGACAAGGTTAAAGTTGAGGAAATTTTCTCAGTCTGTGCGAGTCTGGTACGTTGGAATGTATTAAAATGAGGGGAATATCGGGACCTAGTACTGATACTCAGACTTCCAAGTCTCATTTTCAAGACTCTTGGCCGAGAAAGAAGAGAATATCAACTTCAGACAAGCTTCAGAACCAGCATTTGAACGTCAACTATGTGGCAGAGTAAGTCGTAGCAGTGACGACTGAACTTCATTGAGGTCATCGAGGCTCGTCATATTTATAGCCTGAGATATTTTTAGACCACGTGTCCGCGACTATAAAGACTGCTGTCTTCAGCCGTGCATGCGGTATTCCCCCATCGAGAATCCAGAAAACTCGTCGTAGAATCAGTACAGATGGGTCCCACCACAGAAACCCMCCGAGAACACGCGCATGGGCAGGGTGCTGTAAGTTCCAAGTTTCGATTCGGGCGGTGGCTGAAGTTGCATGGTATCGACATCATCACAATGGTAAGTATTTTCATTCCCAGCAAACGAAACCACATCACTGACGAACTCGTATGTAGGCTCTCATGGGAGCGTTGGGTCTAGGAATCTACCAAGCACGTACGTTTAAACCTGAATACAATGTCTCACGCCACATTCTAACTGACCTTCTCACACTTCAGGCCCAGCACCCAGTCGATCTTTCCCGGTCACTTTCTCCAACGGCGAGATCGTATACCCTCAATTTGCATACCCATTCCGCAAAGAAATTATTCCCATCTGGGCTGCTGCTCTCATCGCAGTCTTCGTGCCAATTTTCTTCTTTTTGTTGTTTCAAATCCGTCGAAGGAGCGCAGATGATCTCCTCACAACAACGATGGGCCTTTTGAAAAGCTTGATCACAGCTGCAGTCTTCCAGGCAAGTTCAAAAATACCAAGTACTTCTCAGTGATATCATATTAACACGGTAGCGCAACAGGTTTGGATCAAGTGGCTTATTGGAGGTCTCAGGCCGCACTTCCTCGCAGCTTGTCAGCCAGATCTCTCCCGCCAGGCAGGTTCAGGGTACGGTGGAATCATGTACGACAGAAGGGTGTGTACAGGAGACCAGAGACGTATCAACGACGCTCTGGAATCTTTCCCGTCAGGACATTCTACCGCTGCATGGGCAGGTTTATTCTACCTCGCCCTTTACTTCAACGCACAGCTGAAAGTCATGAGCGCATACAACACCGCGTACTGGAAAATGGTCCTGCTCTTCGCTCCATTGCTCGGCGCCACATTGATCGCGGGGGCTTTGACTATTGACGAATGTACGCTGCCATTCATTCACTGGTTTTTAAGGTTGTTACTGACTTGAGCGATTAAAGATCACAACTGGTACGACGTCGTAGCAGGCGCAATCATAGGGATTGCCACGGCACTTGTAGCGTACCGACAGACATTTGCAGCGGTATTGGACTATCGCTTCAACCATTTGATGTTGCCCAGGACAACGTCCTTGTTCCATCGCAGAGAAGCAGCGGTGGGGGGTTTGCCTTACTCCGCAGAATTGCCATTTACTCGAGAGGGAAACTGGGGAAAGGACAACAACATGAACCAGTTTGATGGACATGGTACTGGAAGAAAAGATACTTATGCCCTGGACAGTCACGCCGGTGGGAGAAACACCAATGCGCTTGACAGTCACATCGGGGGTAGAAACGATGGCCATGTCGGAGGGAGAAACAACACTGCACTTGACAACCAAGTCGTTGGTGACCGCACGAACATAGTTTAGATACAGTATTACGATAGCTTTTGAGACGTACTTGATGAGCGCATATGTACTTACTATTAGTGACGGATCGGTAGTAGAATGATATTGCCACGTTGTTTGGTGTTTTGTTTGTATTACCGCTTGAACTGGACGACCACGAAAGGGATCCTAGCTAGGGATCAGCGACCGTTGTACTGATACTTTATACCCCCAACATCGCGCTCGATACGCGCCTTGTAATTCTTCCAACTGCATCATGGACAGTCTCTTTGGTCGCAAACGTCCGAAGGCGCGACAAACGTCGGTTTCTGATCTTAACGATGTTTCTGTGCCATACGACAAACTTGCACCGTCGCCGCGTTCTCCAATGCCGGTTGGGACAGTCTCTCAGGGCCTACGAGGTGCCCCACAGTATATCTCTGCCCCAATAACGAATCCAACACTGACCCAAACGGGCACGGAGCTCAACAAATTTGCAATGCAGAAGAGTCGGTCGGAAAGGGAGAAAGCGTACGAGCAACACGCAATAGCGGCCGCTGGTGGCAGCAATTATCCGTCTAGGACCCCTTCTGTCGTCTCTTCAGGCGAGTCTTCAACTGTATATTCCGTTTATTCAGACTCTTCGGCGACAAAGATTGGTTCGCCCCAGATGGCAACCGCAAAGCTCCGACGCAGTGAAGCACCTCCCTCGCCATCCCCATCTGCACACGGCAGAGCTTCTAGTATGGCTGACTTTGGCCAATTCCCACCCCCCTCCAGCGCATCGTCCACTTCCTCCGCTGCCACACGTCCAATGTCCGGTATGACCACCCGCTCAGAATCCAATCGAACATCGAAATACGCTCCCTCAATAACCTCTTCAGAAGGCGCTTCTCATGTAAATCTCTCCCAATTCTACCACCCACATCGACATGGTGGTCATGATAGCACCGACTTTCCACGGCCGGAAACAGACGAAGAAATCGAGGCCTTGTTCGAGAATGTCATCCGTTCACGAGCTTCTGGTGCATCAGAAGTGCCTATACCCAATCTCCCTATCGACCAGAAATGGCATATGGTCTACAACGATTGGCAGATTCGTTACAAAGAGGAGAAGGCCAATGAGCAGGCTAGGAAACAACAGCCAGAAACAGGTGCAATTGTCCCGGAGTCCCCTGAATGGTACATCCAAAGGTTCCTACACAAGACGATCACTGCAAAACAGACTGGAAACCTCTTGGTCTCTTTGAGAAGCAAAGAGTATGGGTACGAGATTATTCTCATAATTAACTCAATCACCCTCTGATCTGAATCCAGCTGGTTTCAACGCTTTGTTTCTCTCCAGGGATCGTCTGTGCTCGCACAAACTCTTATGCACATAAGTCGGAAGGGTTCATCAAGGTATGACTTAGCCAGTTCCCTATTTTGATCACGTACCCTTACCCTTCCTCTCCAGACGTGAAAACGATATTAATCTCGAATATGAGGTTGTCAAGTGTTTAAAGCAAATATTCAACAACCAGAATGCAACCGCCGAATCCCTTACACATAACTTAATTGTAACACAAATTGCCTCATCCCTGAACACACCACATCTCCCCACCCGCAAACTTTTAGTTGATTTGCTCACTTTCATCACATATTGGGACGATGGACAAGTACATCATCTCGTCGTCGCTGCCCTTGAAACCCTTAGTTCATCTAACAATGAATCCGGTGGCCCATACGACTACTGGTTTAAGTCGTTAGAGGCTGGGTTGGAAGGTAGGGGAAAGATGGGTAGTATGGTAGGAGCTAGTGAAGAAGTGAAGAGGTCTGCGGGAGTGGACAGTAATCTGAATGACTACGCTGTATGTCCAAGCTCCCTCTCTCCATTCTAACTGTGTGCTGATACCACCCAGCTCTCCAACCTCGTCCTCATCATCGGTATCCTCACCTTTGTGGATGACCTCGAGCTTCGCCTGCACCATCGTTCCCAGATGGAAGGTGCAGGCCTGCAACGCATTATCGCACTCTGTCAAGGTTTTGGCGTCACCAATATCGATAAGCAAATCCGCATCCTGCAGAACATATTAGATGAGGATGAGCAGAAGCTGCGCGAGCGTGTTAATGAGGAAATCCTCCGCGATCTGAACAACCCCGAAGATGTCTACGCCGCGATATTCGACAAGATCAAGGACACCAAAGCGCAACAGCACTTTCTCTCGACGATGCAGCATCTGCTGCTCATTAGAGAGGAGGGCCAACCGATGGTGCATTACTATCAGTTGATTGATTCATTAGTAACAGATGTAGTCTTAGACAAGAAGTTGGCGGGCGCGGAGCAACGCTTTGGCCACTCTGTTGAACGAATCATCGCTCAGTTCAACGAGGCGGATCGCACACAGGTGCTAGAGGATGAAGCAGCTCAGGCGCGCGCGGAGGCTACACGGCTCAGGCTTGAGAAAGAGTCTCTCGAGGAAGAAGTGGCTCAAGGCGAGGGAGGTCTCGTAGGGAAACTCAAGGACAAACTGGATGAAGCTGAGGTGAAGCTCCAGATTTCGAGAGAGACCACACAGAGATTGCAAGGGCAGCTGGAGGAACAGAAAGCGGGATATGAAGAGCAGATCGAACAGCTCGAGATGCAGATCATGGAGTTGTTCCGGATGCTGAAAGAGGTGGGCAAAGGGGTGGATCATATCCTAGATTCCAACGTTGGAGGAATGGACCGGAAGTCGCTAGTGCAAACTCTGGAACGACATTTCCAGCGCACCAAGACAATCAGCATCCTGGAGGGTCGTGATGGGAAACGAAAGCGACGGAAGGGTGCTGGAGGTACAGGAGATGGAGATGGGTCAGGGGATTCAGACGACACTGACGCGACTCCTCGTAAATCTGGTCTCCGTCGTGGTTCAAAGGTTGGCGGGAAAGGGCATTCCAAGAAGAAGAGTACAAAGTTTGTTGTGACTGAGGATGGACGTGATTCTCAGTTCATGGACGCCGACGACGACGATGCTCAGCAACAAGTTCAACAGCAGCTCGCAACAGGAGTCAATATGGTATAACTTTTCTTTGGTTCAGCATCCTTTCTACTGACAGGTATTATTCACCAGTACTCTCCAAACTCCACCTCAAGAAGTATTCGTGGCTCCCCCCGGCGGAAGCAACGTCAAATGGCTGGGACTGATACTCCTTCATATAAGACAACTGAACTACTTTCTCCACGGATCGGGCGAATCGACGAAGGTAGTTCGTTCAGCGAGTATAGTCATTCTTCGGACGAAGACGACAGTGACAGGGGAGAGACTATTCCGACTTCAGTTGGCTCTCACGATTCTACATCTGGCGATCGTGAAGGCTCGCGTGGCAAGCATGCTCCAGGATCTCTCGCAGACCAGCTTACGAAACATTTCAAGGCAAGAGGCAAGAAACTCCCTTCGATGGATTCTACACCGTCAGGATCCCCTATGATTGCTCCAACAGAAGAACTGAAACCCGGGGACGGTTCCCCCCGTCAGTCTTCGGCAGCACCTCCYCCTCCYCCYCCACCACCGCCTCCACCACCAGCGATTGAATGACCCATCGAGCCAGAGCCTGGCTGCTGAGGAGGAGACATTTGCCTCCGTTGTTGCTGTTGTTGCTGCTGCTGTTGGTGTTGTTGGTGAAGTTGCTGTTGTTGGCGCATCTGATTTTGCTGTTGGGAGGAGGTAGGGGGGAATGGTTCTGGTGGCGGAGGCATCATCATGGAGCTCGGGTCCATGCCCATGTTGCCCATGCCAGTGTTTTGCCTCTTGCTCTGCATCATCATTAACTCAGAAGAATCGTCTGAGCGCTCTCGCTTGAGACTGACGGCACTGGAGCGGCGGGAGATATCTTTGGCGAAGAGAGTGGGGAATTCTTGGTAGAGCTGCATGATTCGGTCCGTGGAGAGACCGGGAAGGTCGAGTGGTATAGGCGCTTCCATGATGGGCAGGCCAGCGCTCTGTCTGGTGTCTGCTAGGCTGGCCARGTATGCGAGATTGGCCTGCAGTCGCGAGCCATATCTAGGGAGAATAAGGTGATGAGAAGGCGAAACGGAAGAGAGCAAGGGTACTGACTGCTGCCATCTGTGATCCGTAGGAGGTACATTGTGTTTTTGTAATGCTACACAAACCCTAGACAGCAGGTTAGCTGAGAGAAGTGAGGTGCAAGGGAAGAGAGTACGGACTTTAGCATCTCGGCATTGAGCTCGAGGAGATTTGTGACTTTGGGATCCTTACCGGGGCCTTGTGCTTGTGCTGGCGCGGGCGCTGGCGAGGGTGTTGTTAGGGGAAAGGAAGGCGGGGAGTGGTGGTGGTTTGGATGAAAGCCATTTGAAGTGTGGGTATCGGTGATATTGTTGTTGTTGTTGTTGTTTGGGGCATCCTCCTCCTCCGGGTCGTCGTCTGGGACAGGAGTGAGGGGTGTGGACACTCTGCTGGAGCTCCTGTGGTCGCTGTCCGGGGCGTTGTGCTGAGTGGGTGCTGTGCTGTCGTGGGGGATGGGGGACAGGGAGGAGGACGAGTCTGGGGAATGCGGAGGGCGTATTTTGGGCGACTGCTGGAAGGATGCTTGGAGTATTTTGTCTGACAAGATCTTATCTTGCTGGCTCTGCGAATGGATGCGATCGAGATGGATCATTTAGCCTCCCCTGCTGATTCCTCAATTCTCTCCCAGAAATGCGGTAACCAACTTTCCTTCGGACGACAACGGCACGGCTCTGGATTCCTGCGAAAAAGCGCCCGGAATTTGTCGATAATTCCCTTTTGAATCCCTACCTGGYTAATTARTGCTTCCTTCTCCCTTCGAATTCACTTGCAAAATCGCGCGGTCAGAGGGGGATAAACAATCCAACCAAACACCGCCAGCCCACACAACCCCCCGGTCGGAGTCTCAATTCCACCCGTCCCTATGCGGCGCACGAAACGCCCCATCTTTCTTCCNAAAGTRCACGAAAAATGTCCAAGGGGAYGCAAAGTAARANGGGAAGAGAGAATCCATCTTTCTTATCTTCATCTTTTCTTCAGTCCGAAATGGAAGCCGCCTCCGAGTCTCAAATGCACCCCTTCCGTTCGGCTTTCCATCCGTTTGCAGATCGTGTCAATCCACACAATATACCTCGCGCAATCGTCCCATCTGATTCACACCTGCGTAGCCCATGTCCATTCACAAAAACAGAACGTTATCGGCCCCTTTTCATGATCATCCTGATCCAACACAGGTACCACCAACTCTTGGCTCCATCCCTTTCCTCCACTCGACGACCAAGCGAAGCGCATTCGACACCATTGGCTATATCAGTGAGGCGTTCATTCACACCCCACAACGAGCTAGTAGCAATATACAACAAAGGAAGTCCGAAGTACGTCCATTTACGTTTGCAAGAGCTTCTCCCAACGCAAAGATAAATCTTGAACTCAAAGGAGCTGGTGCACCTCGCCGCTTCCAGAACACACTCGTCACTTAATTTGTATAAAAAAARCAATCCCATGTCTCAAGCAATGTAAATATATCGTTGTTCTCACGCAGTGCAAATATCGTTATTCTTATGCTGGAAAGTAATCGGTGTTCGCATAGTGGCATGAAATGGGCATACACATCGAATGCATACAATATAAGTGATTTGTGTACAACAAAAAGGACATAAGAACATAAGGATCGTGGCCCTTAAACTTCCTTGACCTTGACGGTACCACGTAGGAGACCAGTCTACATTCCACATGTCAGAAACCAAATTCATCAACAACGAACTAGCAAAGACACATACCCGACGAGCGGCAATAAGACCGACTTTCTGTCCAGGAACAGCAGAGCGAGCCATTGTGGAGGCCTTTCCGATATGCTGGTGGTTACCACCACCGTGAGGATGGTCCACANGGTTCATAGCAACACCACGAGTACGGGGCCAGCTACATTCRTRTCACCRTTTAATTTCACGTCCAACAGGCGATAAAGAAAGAGGAAATAACGCACTTGTAACGCTTGGCCTTGTATTTGTGGAAGGCACGACCGGCCTTCAATAGAGGCTTGTCGATTCTTCCACCACCAGCGACGATACCAACGGTCGCACGGGCGCCGCCGGCCACAGTCTTTTTCGCACCAGAAGGCAGACGCAGACGAGTCTTGTTCTCATCAGGCGAGTGTCCGATGACAGTGGCGTAGTTGCCGGATGTCCGGGCGAGAGCACCCCGGTCACCAACCTTCTCCTCGATGTTGCAGACGATGGTACCTTCCGGGCATTGAGAGATGGGGAGAACGTTTCCGACGTTGAGAGATGCTTTTTTGCCGCAGTAGACGAAGGCGCCGGTGTGCATTCCCTCGGTGGCGATGAAAGTCTCCTTTTGGAGTTTGTAGCGGTAAGGGTCACGGAACACGACACGGGCAAGGGGAGCACCACTACACAGAAGTGTTTAGAATTGGAATAATAGCCTAAACATGATTAAAAATCAAACGCACCGACCAGAGTCNTGAATGATCTCCTTCACGATTCCACGAACGTAACCATTGCGCTCAGCGAAATCGAGGTTACGCAGACGGGCAGGGTTCTTGTTTAAGTGGGTGTGTGATTTGAACTAAACAAGATACGACACCAAAACATCAACATTTGCGTGCAAGGTCTGATATCAAGAGAACAGCGACGTACGATAGCGTGCGAGCGCCTCTGTGCCCTAATAACCCGACCCATTGCTTAATCTATAGTTGGGACGTCAGAAAACAATGTAAAAGGGAGAGTCAGCCTGCCAGCCCAAAGTGTSCATCCAGATCGTCCATCCAGCCCATCCACCCCAAAACGCATCCCAATCCATCCCGATTTCTCTCCATATCATCATCTAGCATCGTAGAACTACTCTGGACGGACATTCGTGCGGCATAGAGGCGGGGTGTACTCACAATCCTAGTCTTGAGGAAGTGTAGACTGGAAAATCGACGGACTATGCCCAAAGATGGGCAGGATGGACCGAGTTTCCAGGTTATGTCAGCAGATCAATGATCATTACGGTGTGTCAAAGGGAATGACATAGTGCCACGCTTGCACCCTTGGATCATCTCTCCAGCTTCTTGACACTCTACTAGCACTATTCTTATTTCGCACACTGCGGAGGAGGCCAGATGATTCCGTGGATACCCCTCAGCTTACTACTTTTCCCTCCCGCATTTGCCAAGGTCGGCCCGACGTTTGGTGTGCATCCCAGCTTATTGGAGAAGTATTCCTCTACTAGTGGCTCAACTTGGACATGTCTGGATGGTTCCAAGCAGATTCCATGGGCGGCAGTTAATGACGATTTCTGCGACTGTCCAGATGGAAGTGACGAGCCAGGTGTGTTTTCTGTACCACTCTTGTTTAATGAATGAATGTCTAACGCTTTGTCTACAGGAACCGGCGCGTGTCCAGCTACCCAATTCTACTGCCAAAATATTGGCCACATCGGGGCAAGTATACCCGCGTCAANGGTCAAAGATGGACTATGTGGTGAGTTTATTATACTTCCATCTCTGAGTTAATCTTAAACAAGGACCGGACACGTAGAACCAGACTGTTGCGATGGTTCTGACGAACGACCTGGTGTCTGTCCCAACATATGCAAAGAAGTGGGGGAAGCATATCGTAAGAAACGCGCCGAGGAGTTCAAAATCCAGAAGAAGGTTGGTACTTGTCCTTACCCATGTAACATCTCATTCACAATCAATCATCTCCAGGGCTCCAAAATACGTTCATCCTACATCACGTTCGCGCAAAAGGAGAAAGTCCGTTTGGAAGGTGCCATTGCCTCCGCCGCCGAGGAGATACTTGTTCGTGAAAAGGAAGTCGCTCGTCTAAAAGGTCGGTCTGCTTCATTACGAGGCGACTGGTAATATATATTAACTTGTGGCACACCCCAGATATTGCAGACCGCACGGAATCCCTCTCAGCCGCTGCTTTGGAACACAAACAGCAGTCCCGTATGATCCACATGTTATGGAATTATCACCTAACAACTAACCTGTGAACGTTTAGCTCTATACATCTCCCTCGTGAACCACGCCTCTGCACTTAAATCCCTTCAACGCGAACACAAGAAACACCTAGAACGCGAAAAAGTTCTCAGCGAAATTCTCGACACTCTTCGTGCTGGATACAACCCCAACTATCAAGACATGGCCGTCCTTGAGGCCGTCCGCGGCTGGGAGCACTTCGCTGGTCTTCCTTCCCTCAATGACAGAGATCAAGACAAGGAAAAGGATGAAACTACCGAGGCAGCTGAAGAAAAGAAGAAGGAAGAGGAAGCAGAGGTTCTGGAAGAAGGAGAATGGACTGCCGAGGAATTGGAGAAAGACCTCGAGGAGTTGCTGGACACGGATTATGTGTCACTCCTTTTGGAACATGATGAACATGTTAAAAGCCCACCAATCTCTGCATCACTTCGTGAGTATATCATTTCCTGTGTATCTATATACATATTGAACTTAATGTTTGATTTAGTATTCGATCCTACTGCTTACCTGCCTGATGCATTTATCCCCCAGTTTGAGGACTTGAAGGATACTGTTATTGGATGGCTGGAAACTATGGGCATAATTCAGGGCGAAGACGATGATACTTCAGGTTTGTTCCAACTATTATATCTAAATCGTACTCTATAATCTTTCTCTTTCAACAGATTCTTCCCGTGCTCGTCAAGCATATCAAGACGCTGAGAAAGAGCTCAGTCGTGTCAAGAGCGATGCGAAGAAGGCCGAGACGGAATTGTCCGACCTCTTCAACCCTGCAAAATATGGCACTGAAGGAGAGTGGAAAAAGCTTGACAAAACTTGCATCTCCAAAGACACCGGAGAGTAAGCTCTATTCATTCGCTTTGCCACCAAGACACTAGAGTAACGTTATCTTCAGCTACACCTACGAACTGTGCTTCTTTGGTGAAGCTAAGCAGAAGCCTAACAAGGGTGGAACTACCTTCAGTCTTGGGTACGTTTCGCTTACTTTCATCCTATACCTCTTTTCTGACCCTGGAGCTACAGAAAATTCCACTCGTGGCATAACCCAGGAAAGCAGATGTACAACCGCGGTACAAAATGCTGGAATGGTCCCGAACGAAGTGTGCAGCTGCTCTTGACTTGTGGAACGGAGAACGAGCTCTTGACGGTGGCAGAGTTGGAAAAGTGCGAGTACCAGTTCACGGGAACCAGCCCTGCGTTATGTTTGCCTCCAGGGCAAGAGGATAGTAACGGATCCAAGGGAAGAGATGAACTATAGGTAGTTTATAAGTAGAGTCATGTAGAGAAAGTCATTTATTTATTGGATTTGCTTTCTTGCATGTGGCGATTTCTGACACTGGAACATCACTCCCACGTGATAATCAAATGGTATATAGGATGCGCACAAGCNTTTTTTCGACCTTGAAGATGACACGATCCGTTGTTACAAGTGGGAAGCAAGTATGTGAGAACCCTCTGAATATGGCATGATATAAGTAGAACCCGGTAATTAGCCACATCTCGATGAGTAATATCGAGTTTCATATCGTTCGATCATCCCATTTCTAAAAAGTCAAAACCCATTTACTCGGTGAAATAGCTCGTCACGTCCACCTCTCTTCGCTCCTTCCAGGGTCAGGTCCTGTTTCTCGCTATACACTATGGCTCTCAAACCCAAGTCTAAAATATCAGCTGCTGGAGCATCCAATAGCAAGAAACACACTAAATCTGGTGGTTTCGTCGAGCGTTGGTCTGTACGCGCTACTTTATTGCTCGTGTTCATTATGGTTTGCCGTTGGCTGGACTCAATTAAGGTATGCTCGACATATGTTYCCATCCCCCCCTRCTAACGCAGTTGTATATGTTTCAATAGGAACGGTTCTATGTTTTCGAACCTGAATTCTTACACTCCCTCGCCCAAGAAGCTATTGCTGCTTCTCCTAAGGATGATATGCCCGCCATTATTAACCACATCGTGAAGAACCTGACAGAGACCTACCCTGAATCAGAGAACAAAGTCCGCCTGAACACAAACACCTCGGAGTGGATGTTCAACAACGCTGGCGGCGCCATGGGCGCTATGTACATCATCCACGCTTCTATCACCGAATACCTCATCATCTTCGGCACTCCCCTGGGCACAGAANGGCATAGTGGTGTGCATACTGCCGATGATTACTTCAACATCCTGGTCGGGGAGCAGTGGGCATTCAAACCACCAAATCTCGAGATGGAGGTCTACCCACCAGGAAGCGTCCATCATCTTCCTCGGGGAACCTCGAAGCAATATAAAATGCACGAAGGGTGTTATGCGATGGAATATGCTAGAGGTTAGTCGCCGCGGTTTAGTCCTATCTGCCATTCATGAAGCTAAACATCCCCAGGATGGATACCATTGATGCTTCCCTTCGGATTCGCTGACATGCTTACCTCAACCCTTGACGTGTATACGATGTGGGACACGACTATAATCACTGCGCGGGAGATGATTAGAAACCTACTCATCGCCAAAGTATAGTCATATCCTCCAAAGTGTGCCGCATATTATATATTACCCTCTTTCTGCACATAATGATGTGTATAATGCTACAGATATGCGCCTGTGAATTCAACACGATGATGCCTCGGGTTTCTTCGACTGGATGGTAATGGCATAGAATTTTGAGATTGAAACGTCGTTATAGATGGGACAAGCGGGGGGAAGTGGAAAGGAGTATGAATCCATTACACGTACAACAAAAATATACATCAAATCTTCAGTTTGCTCTCCATTTCTCTATGGATATCTCCTTCAACCCGATTCGGTCCTGCAGGTAGTCCTCCGAAAGCAAAGACATCGTGCGGCTCAATCAGCTCGTCTCTCCCCATCAGGATGTCGAGGTGTACGTTCGATGCACCGTTGGCTTGAATGAACGCGGGCATGTGGGGGTTCTGTGCGACCAGTTTACGCTCCATAAGGAGACGCATTGGTGCATGCATGCCGTAGGTGTTGCGTTGGATGGTAAGTTTGAGTGCATCTTGGGTTTCTTCCCAGTTCTCCAGTCGCTGCTTGAGGCCACTGCCTATTGTGCGAATATCCTCTGAAATCGTCTTTGGCCCATATCTCAAAGTGTCGTGCAAACCGACTGAGTTGGCGGTGGATGCGATGGATGCAGAGCTCTTGGACGTAGAGTGTCCAGAGGGAACTAGTCGATGAGAGCCATCCATTGTAAGTTCGATCTAAGTGCTTTCTAGCCCATTGTTAACCATCATCCAAGTTCCGTATAATAGAAAAGCAGAAAGGGCAGCCCTCACCTTGGCAGACGATGATGAAGGTTATGGTTAAGTCCAGAGGCTGACGCGGTCGATGGGTGCGTATCCTGACGCGTCTTATTGCCATATCCGGATGTGCCAAGCACGATCAAATATCGGCCAGACCATGCCCGGAACAATTCCGATCTTCCGTCGATGGTCCGCCACAAATGTCTAGGTCCCTTTTTTTACTTTCCAGGGTAGTCTGTCGATTTCACATGTCAACGGTCTTACAGGGTCTGCCTACCCTCGAAATCATGTTTTTTGGTTTGTTTATATTCTGTGAAATCGGCCTGTATTCTTCAGGAACCATATTCTCACCATTCTGCCGACGCCTTCTTCTCTCTGTCGAATTCTAGGGCATGCGTATCAGTGTCCCTCAGGAAATCATTGATATAATCATCGACTCAGTTGCTCTGGTTAATGGTCCAGGGAACACACATCTGGTGGCCGGGAGTACGGAAGATAACGCAACCACTCTCTTCCTGAGGGCCTGCAGTCTAGTTCACCGCACATGGACTTACCGTGCTCAGTACCATCTCTTCCGCTGCGTTTCTCTTCCCAGCTGGGGACCAAAGGAGAAGGATGCACCGAAGCTTCTCAATCGCCTCCTAGACGACCCCGCTCATCAGCATCTGCGCCACTATATCCGTGAGCTAGAGCTCTTCGACCGTCCCAGTGTCAAATGGGGTCTATACTATCGGGATTTATTTCCTCTTCTCCGAAAAATCACTGGCCTGAAGGGAGTGCATATCGTCAATATCAACTGGACAATCCTATTCCCTCACCTACGACGAGACTTCTTAACATCTCTGCCACCGCCATCCGAACTTTCTATCGGACCAGCTTGCAGCTTTCGAAGTTTCGTCGAGTTTCTCCAATTCATTCTCCACTTCCGAGACGTCGAATCACTGTACCTCCAGTCACCTTGTTATCGGGATTGCGAAGATTATGAAGATGCACATGCATCAACGTATCAATCCCGCCTCGTGCGCGCCCTCGAGACATGTATCCAGTCCAACGACGTCTACTATTCTTCACCTACCCACCTCAAATCTCTTGACCTGAACGGGAGGAATCTCATTCCGTTCATTTCCTGTATCTCCCATCCCTATCTGGGACCGAATCATTATCTGGATCTTACCCATCTCCATACACTCTCTGTTGACTCGACAAATTATCCTGAAGTCGCCACAGCCCTCCTTCCGGCGCTGGGAGGATACAGGGTGCTACAGCGTCTCTCTGTTTGGATTGATAGTCACGATGTCGGTGAGTTAATTGTATACTACTCATAGTAACACGAGCTAACCATACCTCACTAGATCTACCACTACTTCCTTTCGACGTTCTTCCGTCCGTCAGTCATGTATCTGTTTCAGCGCGAGGCGCAGAAGAGAACATCTCGACCGTTGGGAGATGGCTTACATCCTCCTGTGCTCAAGTAACCCCTCACACTTCTCTGCAAGAATTATCCCTCCGCCTCACCGGAGTAATTCCTTCTGGGGACGCAGAGTCATCATCCGTGAGCCTGTTCCAGAGGGCTCCTTGGTCTACTTTAGACTCTACCCTCAGGTATATCCCCACCTTCCGATCTCTCGATGCCCGCTTGTTTGTATACGAGCAGCTACCCGTGGATAATGCACATGTTGCGCGTGTTAGGGTTGCTATCGAAAGAGAGTCGCAGGAGGTGTCCGCCTTGCAGAACTCTTTCCCCGAGCTCGCGAAATTGAAGATGTTGAGGGTCGAGCCGGCCCCGAGGTGCCCAGCTGACGATGAGGCGGTGAAGCAACTCTATGGTGGTCCCCATGGGCTATCATCTTCCTTGCTGGAATCGTTTCCATGGCCAGACTGGAGCAAAAGATTGTAAACCAAGTTGTCTCATTTTCTTTGTTGTATCTTAGGGTCCTTATTATGGCAGAGGGTAGAAAGTAGTCGAAATTGTATCATTCATTACAGTGCTAAATAGTCCATGAGAGTAAATGAAAACACCATATACAACGGTACACAAACAGCTAAAATTCAATTCGCTCTTCACCGTGTACGAATGATTCCAGCGTTGGCAAGCTTCTGGATCTTCGCCCGCACGATAGGATTCTTCATATGATCTTGTAGAGCACCAGGGTTCGATTGTGCTTGCTGCAGGATCTGCTGCATTACAGGGTCGTTCATTATTTGCTGTTCGTAACAAAGTCAGCACCATCGCAACGTGTGATGGAAAGATTGTATGGGAGGTACTGACAGCAACTTCTGGGTCCCGCATTGCCCTCTCGAGTGTCTCCTCCTGTGTTTCTGAACCTCGCTGAGTGAACAAAGCTTGTTGGATCTTCATCTCCTGCTGAGAAATCTCCGCGGTATGCTTGTGCTCTGTGTCGTGGTCGGTGGCTTCCTGAACAGCCTCCAACGCCTTCGTGTGATCTTTCATCGCGAACAGAATGTTAGACTTGCGAATATAGGCCTTGACTGAAGGAGGATAAATGTCAGAATTCCGACTGAACTATCGACAAGGGTGTCATACCAAAGTTAGGATCCACAGAAAGAGCTTCGTTAACATCCTTTAGGGCCTCCGGGAGTGCGCCTAGTTTGGTATAAGCGGCAGCACGGTTGTTGTATCCTCTGGCATCCTTGGGGTCTCTTTTGATACTTTCCGTATAGGATTTCACAGCAGAGGGGAAGTCGCCACCCTTGAAGAATGCATTTCCTTCTTCTCTTGCCACAGCACTCTTCTCAGGATCAATATACGCTAGGCGTTCGGCTTCAGTCTTAGTCCTTTGCATTTCCTTCAGTTTGTTCAGAATATCCGGTGTGCGGTGCTCTGTCAGAGACTTTTCGAAGTATTTGATCGACGAGGCGTAGTCGCCCTTCTTAGCGTAAGCGGATCCGATACGACCAAGAGCTTTGGCGACAAGTTTATAGTCTGCCCGAATCTGCCTGATTGTGAGACGCCAGGAAAAGGTTTGTAGCAGCCAATGAGACATACCGAACGACCCTCATCCACAGCTTTCTCGCATGTCTCGATCGCTTTATCATAGTCTCCCTGTTCAAAGTAGACAGCTTTGTTAAGGGCATCAGTGAAGGAAGGGAAGTTGACTGAGGTTACGATCGCCTACCTCCCAAGTTGGTCAAGAAGGTGATATCTTTTGGCCAGAGATCCCATGCTTTCTGGAAGCTCTCCGCAGCCACTTCGAAGTCCCGTTTTTTGTATGCCTCGCTCCCAGCTTTCTTTGCAGCTTCCGCATCCTTCTTTGCCTTGGCTTCTTCGTCGTCAATGTCCTCCATGACAACATCCTCTTGTGCAGGTGGTGGAGGTGCACTCGAGGTGGATGGTGTAGGCTTAGGAGGCGGGGGTGCACTCGAGGTGGATGGCGACGTAGGTACTGCTCCAGGTGGAAGCTCTTCACTTCCTTCCGGACGAGTGGATGCCTGGAGGTCTACACCCATGAGAACACCTAGGACTTCAATCATTCTAGGGTCACTGAGTGCGCTGTTGGCCATTGAAGGATTCTTCTGTATCATTTGGATCTATAATAGAAGTCGGCCATGAGTGAACGAGTCGGTAGCTATCTTAGGATGGCCACATACCATCTGTGCAAACGAAGGATCCGCAAGATACTTGGACGTCCTTGGGTTCCCTGCGAGTTTCGCTAGGAGGTTGGGATCCGAGAACAGCTTTCCTATTCCCATGCCTCCATCATTGTCGTTATCCATCGCTGTGGAGGAATACTATGATTAATACTATGTGTTATAAGAGATATGTTATATGAATGTACCTTTCGCATCCTGCACTTCCTTGAGACCCTTACGCAAAGCTGGACTATCCTCAAGCTTCAGTCCTTCTTCATACGCCGCAATGGCCTCGTCGTATCTTCGTGCTCCGTGTAAGGCAGCACCCTTTCTGGCATACCCCTTCGACCAAGATGGGTTCACTGATACACACTAAACATAGGAGGGAAGGTCGGTCTCGAGCATCTTGCCACTATGATTAGATGAGTGCACACCTGCTCTGCATCCTCTAGGGCAGCACCCCATTCCTTCTTTCCTGCTTTCGCGGCACTACGGTTTGAGTATAGAACATGGTTTTGGGGATCAATAGCGATTGCTTGTGTGAATAGATCAATAGCTTTGTCCCAATCCTTTGCTGCAAAGGCTTTGTTTCCGAGATCTTTCAGTGCGTTAGCCTATGTAGGATCGATGGGTCAATCCTTCCTTCTTGTGCACATTGGAGATATACGAAACATACGTCCGACATCGTGAATAGTAGAAGCAGATGATAATAAAGAGAAACAAAGAGAAAAGAGTCGAATACCACTGAAGACGAGAAGGGTATTTATTTACGTGGGTTCGTTGCAGATCTAGGCGAAGAACTTTCTCGAAGTTGCGATCAGTCACCACCACGGGATCGTTTAGATCAACACACATTGGCTTAAAAGTAAATTTAATTAGTTGGGCACCATGTACAAGCACATACAGCTAATTTTCATCAACTACAGTATAACACTTCGAAACAAGAGTGCAAAGTACACAATTAGTAACCAGTGATTAACGACCGAGACGAGGGCGTAATCTGTTGGTTTAAGTTTTGGGTTCTTACCAACCTCTCTTCCACTGTCCTCTTTAATACATCCACCCCGGTGTCAATAGGAGCAGCCTCCAAGACTTGGTCGATAAGCGAATAGGGGAGCCATGCAGCGCCAGCTGTCTTTGGCGGATCGCGCTCCAGCCGTCGGTTCGACTGCGGGTTGTGAACGTCAGTATAGTTTTATTGACAAGCAGTCTCTCTCGCATACCTCTAAAATTAGCTTCAAGGTATATTCCACAGCAAGATCAAATTGTGCAAAACGCAAGCTTGTCCGTATCAACCATTCGTAATGATGTTTCTATTGGTCATAGTCAATATTCTGTTAGACACCATCGAGGGGGATTACTCTTACCTCGAGAATAGCGGTAAGCCATTCTGGTGGGCGCTGCTTCTGGTTCATCACCGTAAGCTCGTAGACCACCTTGGAATATACATAGTCTGTATTCGCGTCATCGTACTTCTCCAATGATCGCTGCAAGAATCGCCAAGCCCTGGTTGAAGCTGTCGCGCCAGACCATGTCGAAACATCATCAGTGAGCAACCAAGATTCTTCTCTAGAGACAAAAAATTAGAGAGGGAAACAAACTGCGAACGAAGACGCACACTATTGCGTCAGGATTCCTCGACAACCGAAGGCATTGCACGGTGAGTTGCGAGAAGAGCTCCGACATGTCGACTTTGAGTGTTCGGGCAGTCGTCATCGCAATATCAAATCGATTGACTTGTGCCAATCGCAGGACAATAGATGCAGGAGGAAGAAAGAAGTCTGGAGAAGAGGTCTATCTTAATTCACAGCATCTCTGTTCAAATGAAAAGAAAACTCACCTGCAGTAGCAATCAAAGAAGGATCTAGTTTCACGATTTCGACTTGAGCAGACAGGAGTGCGTGCTCATATTGAATATCTTCCAGATGTATCAGTTCGGCGTCGTGTTTTCCAACCGAATATCTGTCCTCGGGAATATGCTGAGTGAGTTTCCTTGGCTTCGAGAACTTGAAAGGCCTATCAGTTTCTGCAGTAAAGAAATGGATGCCATACCCACTGGTACATTCTGGTTGTCAATTGCAGGAATGAGCACCCACGCATTCTTAGGATCTACTAATGATAACGCGTTCGACGCGATCATGTATGCATCGAGTTCCAGGGATGCCAAGGTTGGCAAGAGTCCTGGGTTGTTTGTCAGAAGGCTGTGAATCTTCCTTGCACGTTGGTACATAGTCAACGATGCTATAGGACGCAATGAATAGGACGCAGAGATAGTAGATAAATACAAGCCTACCGTTCCGATAGTCTCCTCGTAATGTATACCATGAATACAAGATTTTGGAATAGTTCGGCCGGAGTCGGGGATCCGCATTACGCGCTTTGAAGGATAACGCAGCTTCGACTTCATCAGCGAAAGCCGCAAAATTGTAGGTCAAGAGTTGATCCACTGCGTTGTTTTCACACATCCGGTACACTAGGTGGGCTAGACTTTCACGTTTCCTATTTTGGATGAGAATTCAGAAGTTGAAAATGGGTAAACGTCAAACTGAACTCACAGCGCTTCATACGGAGTCGCGACCCAGGTTGTATATGCGTCATCGTACAGTGCGAGATCGGTGTATCCTTTAATTAACGTATGCCAAAGGTCGGAGGTGTCGCATTCAGGTGGTGCGACAGATAGAGCCAACTGGGTAAACTTGATTTCATGACGTGTGTGGACGCTAGCTTTGAACAACATCATTATGTGCAGATAAAACTCAAATGAAGTCGCAAATAGTGTTCTGTCAGGCAGCAGCTGGGCAAGGGCGATCTCCTCATTGTCATCTCCCAAYCGAGGGCCCAAGGCAGCACCAGGGCCTGAAGAGAATCAGGGGGATGAATGAGCAATGNAAAAAAAGACAACATTAAGAGCATACCAAATGAACCACCCAACTTCTCGAATAGTGTCGCAGCATCATCTGCGCGACCGACATTCAACCATAGCTGGGCTGAAACATAGACAACACCAGCCGTGCGAGGCAGCCATGAAATGACTTCTCTGCAGGCATCATAATGTCCGAGAAGCCGGAGCTCTTCGCACATGAACACTTCATGTACAGAAACTAACGCAGGTGACACAGATCTTAGCATTGCTGTATGATCCAGAAACCTCTGCGAAGCAGCTGGAAGTGTGGTAGTGCTGAGGTCTGTTTTGGCTAGGAGCCGATGGATGAGGGAAAAGGATGGAACTGTGTTAGCATCTCTGTGCGACACTTGCATGTTACGCATAAGGGATATAACATCATCTGCAGCAGATTGCTCTTGAGAGGGATTCCGAGCAATTTGAGAAGAAGCCGGTTGGCGGGCGATATATCGCAAAATCGAAACAGATCGAAAGACAGCAAACACATCCGCAAGCAAGGCTGGAGACCAGGAAGGCAATTCGTCCGAAAGGAAGTAAAAGAGGAATATAAGGTGTAAGCATAGCTCATAGCGGGCATTGATCGTGGTAGAAATGTACGAGCTTGTCAATGATGTCGTCCACTCGGATTGTGATGTGGGGATATCTTGCATCTCTGGTTCAATATCCTCATCTTTCACTTGAGGGTATACATCACAAATCGCATCCAAAGCCCTCATGACGACCTCCTCCACAGCTGGAAGCTCTCGCAGGGATGATTTTAACCGCATCTCAAATCCCTCGTCTATTTGATCTAAGAATTCTGAGCGATTGGCCTGGTCCTGAATAATGTCTGCAAAGGAAAACGCGGTTTCCTGGTGAAGAATGTCCACCAGTCTGCTTTCCAGCGTAAACTTAGTCATTGTGTCCAAGTGCTTCGCTAATTCGGCAAGCCCGTGGAATAGGGTAAGTTCAGGGAGATCGGAATAAACCCTGCCATCGAGCAATGCTCGGGAGAGCATCAATGGCACATCTTCGCGAACCAACGAACCCACTCTCTCCCTCTCGACAACAATGATGTCTCCAGGCCCCCGACATCCTAGCACCAGCGGCCACCTTGCGCTACGTTCGATCTCTCGGCAACGTGCGATGAACCCTTCCCAATCCCTCTTCAGCGCACTCCAATAGTCAGCATATCTCAGTGCACCCGTCCGCGGATCCCTCAACAAGTTCACCGTACATCCCACAATAGCAGAGATATTCTCCCCGATGGTTGGATAGGAGGCTAGTAGGGGGGCAGGGTGAGGAGCAGGTCCCGACAGTGCAGCATCTGTGTATTGGTCAACTGCTGTCCTGAGCGTTAAGGCGGAGAACATTCCAGGACGCATTATAACATCGAAAAACTTCTCCGTCATTGATCCTGGCGGAAGGAGAACTTCTTCAAGGTAGGCTGGTGTTAATTCGGCGTCTTGGGCGTAGGTAGCCGTCAGCCAGGTCACACCATTACCTTGACGCAGATGATCAAGATCTATTAATGTATGGTCGACAACTGATTGGCCTTGACGGTCCCATAGTGTGTATAGTTCAGTGTCAACTACCATGAAATCTTGGAGTTGACAGTGTGCGCTATTTCGGGAAGATGGAAACGTCCCAATATCGTACAGCTGGTCCGAACGAGTGTCAAAAAGATGAAACATGCCGCCAGAAGTGGGAGAAGTGGGGGAGGGGAGGAAAACGAGGACATAACAAGCATCGTCGTTCAATTGCGGGGAGAATACACGAACAAGTGTTTGCGGGGAGGGGTCGAGTAAGACCTTTGGAAGTGCACCGNTTGTAGGGGGATGGAGAATCTCGTCCAGGNTTAATAGGAAGTGTTTTTGCAACAACACAACCCAGTCTGGGTTTCCAAGTTCGTAAAACACGGTCTCGTGAAAGGGTCCACATCGAGGTAATGTCTGTTGGCCAAGGATGTGTAGCCATAGAGATTATTTCAGAGCCTTCAGTGTTTGGATGAAGGAAGGCAGTGAAAGACGAAAATATAGAGCCATGTGGTTGGAATTGTGATTCTGACCACTCATCTAAGATATTGTTAGTCCAGTCCCATCGACATAGGAGAAGGTCATAGACTCGCCATCGCTTCCTTGGGAGCCCATGTATTCGGTGTCTATCCTCAAAATGGCACCATTGTGCATTCCAATGAATACACAATGCGTCCCATGCACATGAACGAGCCCTTCCAATTTTGTAGGGCAATTCTCTATGAGATATTCACGCGACCAAACATTGGGCGCGGAATCGTGCCACGCCTCCGTATCTCCATCCAAAGGAACCACTATTCTGTAGAGAGATCCTGTGGTTGTCACTGCCAATATATGGAGTTCGTCTTCCCATAAAAATACAGCAGGAGTTGGGAGAACTGCAGCGGGAAAAACTAGGCGTATGGGTTTCACTTGGATAGACAAGGATATAAGCTCGAGAATAAACCTCCGTGTAAGCTACGCATAAGTATTGTGCCCGTAGTCGGTGTTTGTAGAACAGATGCATATGATGCATGCTCTTGTGGGGGACCGGTGCGATTTGGTACAGGCGGCAAAGGGGTGTTGGTTCGATTTGTTTGAATAGTCACGTTCGTTGCTTGCGATGCTGGGAAAATCTGAGATAGTTGAGCAGCAACCAAAAGATTGAGAGGGTGATGAGGAGGGTTTGCCATCGTCGCGTACCCGCACCGCGTCTTGAGTGTTTAACTTTAAGAATGAGCCTCTTGGGGTCACGTGGGACTTGAAACCATAGACTTGAGCTTGAACCTTCACCTCCACATAATACATTCCTGCTTCGTACTCATCGGTGAACTCTACGGCTCCAAGATAGCTCGTATAACATATCTTTTCTCGATTCTATGGCAGCCTGGTTCTTGGTATCGACAAAACTTGTTACAACAATTCTTTCCGGAGCACCCGCGCCTGACAATCTATTGACATTGTTCAATGTTCCGACACTCATCTTTATTATAGTACAGTCAAATATTTTGGGCTATTCTCGAATGTTGGTATATAAACCTTGTGGTCTAGACGCCCTCTGTTCTTTGCGTGCCGTACGGTCACATCAATTGAGACTCTTGGGACTGTGGGTCCCTCAAACCTCACTGGACATCCGTGCCGTGTGAGAGCACCTCAGTACAAATCTTCTCCGTGGCTATTAGGTGACTGTAGCATGCTAATGGTCTGCGCGATATACCCACTGCAGCACCGATCTGAATAGCAAACTCTTCACAACATTGCTAGTCCGCACAGACCCCCTTGCAAGAGTGCAATTAATGTACGACTTTCGTGGGTGGAATACAAGCGAGGCGTGTTCATTGAATACACCAACTGTGGCGAAATGAATTCTTCGGGAAAAGTAGTCTTGTCCGATCCATGTTACAGCTCAGCCGGGCAACGTAGGATGTTATGTGCTGATGCCAGTTGCACACCCTCTGATGCGAGTCCACCATGTAGCTGAGGTCTCTACCAGCCTTCGTCACAGTAGCAGTTCGACGGACGTTGGCATCTTGGCTGCAGTGAATATGACCTTCACAGTGTCTGGACCACGAGGTTGAGCGTTGCAGCACTTCAAGTGCTTTCCCGGTGGGTCGTTCAATAGCCCTCCAACTAAACTCACCAACGGATTGATCATCTGCTCTACCCTCGATCTGCCTTGTTCATGATGTGCGCTCAAGTGTACACTTGAAATCGACTTGTCTATCGAAAAATAGCTAGGACCCTAAAATCGTCAACTTGTAAACCCAATCTTGTCCTGCCCCCTTTCTCAGTGCACATCATGGGAAGGTTCCAGCATCTCTACGCCGACGGGGTATATGCATCCAGTAGAGCGCTCAGCGCTCAAAAGACTTTCCCCTAGAATGGGGGGAATGACCATACGTGCCTGGCCACAGAGAGAACTCGTGTGCAGACAAAAATCAGATAAATGCCACAACGTTGACTTTCTTGGGGAAAGTTTTTAAGTCCCCCGTATCGGAAAGGGGTTCGTTTCGAAGATTTCTCTCGTCCCAAAAGAACACTTCCGAATTTGTCGTACCACGAGTCGTAGTGTCCCGAAGTCAAACTGGAGCACCAACGCTGTTTAACCCTCAACTCCGGAAGAAGATCTACGTATAATGAATGATCAGCATAGTCAAATAACTTAAATAAATTCAGACATCAAAAGTCAAGATCTTCTATTTAAAAGTGGCTGAGGGATCCATAATCAGCTAGTACTAGTGTGAACATCCACTATGAACACGCCGCATGAATTATTTGGGAGGGTCCTGTCTCTGACTCCTAATAAGGCCCTTACCTGCCCTTACCCGTGCCACACATGACCGCCGTCTTTTACGATCACGATGCATTCCTACTCTCTGATCTGCGCAAAGGGTTTTTGTGGCCACCAACATCTTTCGCGTTATTCAATGATGACGCTTTCTATGAATCAATATACTGCAAGTATTGCAAATGGCCCGGTCCTCGTGTTGTTCAGTCGTATCGGGGACCGACTCACCCTTGGCTTCGAAAATCGAAATCGCGATCAGCAACAAACCTGCACCCTCTCCTCGTTTTCATGGGTCAATAACTTATATATAAAGCAGTGGCACTAGCGAGCTTCCTTTTCCATCATTGTGTTTCTTTCGCGTTCTGTCCTCGAAATCCTGCACACTCTGTCGCGGTATTCCTGCACTCCTAAACCGACCTTTCAGCTCAACTAGGCCAACTAAAATACAATGGATGAAGTCAACTACGATGCAATTCTATTTCCCTCGGATGGTGGGCAATGTTTCGTTTGCATAATTGTTACGTGATTTTTTTCTTATTATCGACTGCCGTCGATGCCTCGCAGGTAGACAGCCCACTGTTGTTTCTCTCATGACTAGGTAAGTTAAAAATCTCTCGCTTCCCGAATCTTCTCTTCCACTCTCTTTCCGGTGTCTTGACTTCGTTTAATCCGTGCCCATTACCTTTTTCTTGAATAGCCCAATGTCCATGGACTACCAGCATCCGTCGTCTTATTCCGCGCCGCGCGTATGCCCCACCCCNGAAGTGCACATGGACTACGTAGGTCTTTCTGCTCTTTCTTCATTTCTGAGGTTGAATGACCTTGGCTTGTACCTCCACTAGATTGCGGAAGGCCTTGGTCCAAGATCCTGGAAGTACCAGGTAAAACTAATCTTCATCGCCTTTGTACGCCACCTTACGCTGTTCTCCTTTTTTCTCTGCAGTTGATAGAAGCTCTCGACGGTATGACTAAAAAGTTTGCCACTCCGTATATCATCTTCTATCCTGTTGTTGCTCGGGACGGGATGCCTTTTCCTATCAACGTGACCGTTCAAGAGATTCAGGGCCCAATGTTCCGTGAGGATTTGGCGTGGCGAGGAAACTTGCTCATTGCCAAATATCGAGACGAGAATCCCTTCTCTTCTATGATGGATGCGTCTATGGCTGACTTTCCATTGATCAAAAATTGGCTGATGACTCACGGATGTCCTCCTGTGAGTTTGTTTTTTTGCCTCGCGCTCAGCCCCCCNAATCCTGAAGCGATTCTGCCAGTGACACCGAAACGTCTTGCCTTGTTAATGTCATATAATCTCATCTGCCTGTTGTTTTCTTGCTTGCATTGCTTTCTTCTCTGTTTCTGTCGTCTCCCACAATTTTTGCATTGCATTCATGTTCAATTCTCTGTACACATCCTTTGGGACCTTTTTCATCCATGTCATTTCATTGTATATAACAGCAGCATTTGAGTACATAAATTACCCCGGAGTCACAATTCATCCTTCGTGCTACCCTTGTGGACACTTTCTGGCGTCTTCTTTTTGGTGCCTTCGTCTTTGGACGGTTTCTTAGGATTGCAAGGTTCTGGAATTGGGCTATCAGGGTCGATGGGCGGATGAGAGACCCGCCCGACTTTGCGGTACTTGTCGTGCTCAGCATAGAATTTTTTCCAATGTTGCACTCCCTAGAATATGTGAAAAATCAATCTGCGTAGTACTGGAACGTTATTGAAGACACTTACGCGCAACTCTGCGTCTGACAATCCTCTTAGGTCATTTGTGCGATGGGTCTTAAAACATCCGGTACCAAAGGCTCGAGCAGCATCGACTCCGGTGCTAAGGTCCAAAGTCAGCAGAGCTTAATGAGAACACACAAATGCATACAGGATAGCGTACGAGCCTCCTGGCTGGTAAGCGGATCCTTCGGTCACATCATATACATCCCCGTCTATCTATTGACATGTTTCAATATAGGCATTGTTCGGCAAGGAGGTAATGCATACCGCGAGGTAGATAGGCCGTCCTGGGTGTGTTCCATCGAACTCTGCCAGCATCCGCTCAGAGAACAGACGCTGTTTTGGCTCCTGGATCATGCTCCAGCTTGAGCAGTCGCATTCGATACGGAGACATTGATATAACACTCACAGGAAGATAGGTCTTCAACTGGGTCCATTTGCTCTTGTATTCCCAGGTATAACTTCCAGTGAAGAATTTCCCTGCTAGCAACAGGAAGAGAACAGTAGCAATCAAGAATTTGACGATAGCCCATACTCCGATTTCTTTGGGAGCAGTAGGGTCAGGCTCTTCCGGGCCAACATCTTCACCCTTTGCTATCCTTTCCTCGCGAAGTTTCTTGCGCTCAAGCCAAGCATCATGGATTGCTCGCTGCTCTTCCTTATACCTTGCATACCTGTGTACAATGTTAATCAGAAAGTTATACCATGGCTTGCGCACTCACTTCAAATATGGTTGGTTCGCCGCCTTGTCTGTTACCATTCTGTTAGGAATTGATGGGTCTTTCACTTTTGGAGTACCCTCAGGTTCAACATATGGGGGAGGGTCCTCTCCATTCATATCCTTGAGCCATGACATAGTGATTTACAGGAACAAAAGATAGATGGTGGTGGGTAAACGAAAGCAGGACACGTCAATTTGGTCATCATCATGGCCACAATAAAGCCGTGCTTTACCCGTGACCGCAGTGGGAAATCGAGCCGTGGACCTTACTGCTTAGAGTCAAGTTGGAGGGTAAGAGAGTCAGGGAATTTGTCCAACACAAGTTCTGGGCTGAGTATCCATGTTATGATTCCTTGTCAAGAATAGGGATGGAAAAGAGTGTGGGTCTCCTAAAGGAGGTCTAAAGAGTGAGAAGATGTAACGATGTATGTTATGTTATGTATATGCAGCAAATCCGTGCGTAGGGCAGAGCTTATGGCAGTAGGTAGATGATAGCAGAGATATTGAGATACTAGTGAAAGCGCAAGAGAGTAACGGGTGATAATGATAAGATGAATCCAAGAGGAAAATAAAAGGAGGTGACCATAACCAAGACCCCATATATAGAGGGACAGTACATAAAAAGTCCCACATGGACAAAACCAAACTGTTACCTGTTTGACATTACAATGCGAGAATCACTTCAATAGTCTTGTCAAAGTGGTGGCTTGAGATGCGCCGACAACTTTGACCATAGAACCCTTGATGACATGTTTGTCCACCGAGGTTGGGCTGATTGTCGCGCGGCGAAGCGGCCCTGGCTGGCAATATCGACTGGTTCGGAGGGCGGGACTGCTGATGAAATGTGATCACGATGATACTTGGTATCTTGTGGAGTGTCCTTGGTGAGGTAGGAGTCTGATTGTTTGGGAAAGGAGGAGGCGGAGACGATGTCGGTGTAGAGCTTATGACTGAGAAGAGGTCCCCGAAATACCTGCGTATGAAATCCCGTCCTTCTCTCCATGGAACCAATGCTCCTGTTTCCTCTCCGAATATCTACGGCAAGGGAATCTCGTTGAGCCAGAGAAAATGAAGCTACATTAGCATAGACGCACTTTTGAGCTGGTCTCCCGTCAGATCCTACTGGTGAAAACGCCTTCATAGCACCCTTGGCGTATGTTCTGATTGATTCTATCTGGCTCTGTATAACGTCGCGTGAAAGACAACAAAACGAGAGCGCGTTTGTTGGGTCCCGATTCGCCATACCAGGATCACCGACGAGCACAGCAAGCTTTTCAAGGGCAGTAGCCATCCGCCTCTCGAAGGGAATCTCCGGTGTTTCGACCACAGACCCATGGTGTGGTAGCCGTGAAAGAAACTTGACAAAAACCTGGTTCATGATAGAGGCATGGCTAGGAACGATAGCCAACGAACCGGCACCGCCTGGATAAACAACAGTTCCATATAGAGCCCAAACGTAGAAAAAAAATAACATACCCTTGACGGTGTACAGAACTGCTCCACCCTCTGCATTTACAAGGTCGGACTGAAGCCTTTCTGCATACTTCAAAGGACACGTCTCATGTCTGTCGCCCTGAGGTGTATTTTAAGAGAGCTGATCGAAGTCAGATAAAAAATCAACACGACAAACATGGATTATGAGCACAGGTTGGGTGATCTGTTTGAGCATTTCTGGGGTGAGAGGGGAGCGCTGTGATTATTTCAGGTTATGATGATACAGCGAAACAGATGGAGAGATCTCACGTTCAAAAGCACGTTCATTTCCTCTACTGTCCGGACTCTCTGTTGGGGAGGATTGTTCATTTCCCAATATGCGATGATCTGAAAGAAACGATGAATTCCTTGGAGTCAGGGGATCGGAGCCCGATACATACCTCGTCCTGTAAGTCGGGATCACAGTCCTTACGATGGAAGATTGTCAGGAACATTCAAATTGGCCTCTAGAAGCTTTATTGCAACATACCGATCCTATCAGAAAACGGACGGCTTCCATAGCTTGATGCTCAAAAGTCTCAAGGTCAGGGGCAAAGCACCATGATTGCAAGAGCTCGTCATAGGCATTGAATACCCATTTCAATCTTTGTGATACTATTAGATGCCATTCGTTATTCACGAATACATGGGGAGACGCACTCTGTCGGTGCGGGGATATTGCACAGTGTCAAGCTGAGGCATTTCTCAGGAAATCTACAGGGACAAGAGGGAAGGAAGAGAAGATACAGTTCAGGGTTTGTCGTCAAGATGTGATACAATTGGACGAACAGGATGGCGAATCGGAGAGCACACATAATGGCTGGACCCTCGCATGCTAGTACATGTACCGGAGGCAAACCAGTAGCCTATATGGGCACGCGAAGGGCATATCAATGGACATCAATGAATGAATGGATAGCAAATGATGGTGAGAACGAGAGACTCACATGTGAACAGAAGCCTAAGTCTGCTGCTTCCACCCAACTATCGTGCTTCCCGCTAGGTTTAGCTTGCGATTTTCCTGAGGTGCGAGAGTCGAATGCAATGAGATTAAAGTTGTCGTCCAGCCGGTTATCCCCAAACTGATTCTGCAGCCAGGTAGTGCTCAAGAACATAGGATGAATCATGAGAATTGACGGTTTCTTTGGGTCGAATCCTCCGACAGTGCAAAAGTTGGCGTTCGTCGTATAGTAGATGGACGCATAGTCCTCGTCACTCTGAAAATCGACGTAAGGCATGGCGACTAAGTGCACTTTTATGGCTTAGGGATAGCAGAACCGGGTATGGTAGGAGGTCTTGCGGTTGGATAGTTTCTCCTCGTAAACGTCGAGCCCCAACGAGAGTCAAATGCTCAAGGGCACCTCAGGAATGTCAAGGAGCGCGCCAGTGTCAAGTTGAGTCTGTAAGGACCAGAGAATCAGCAAATTTCACTTCTCAGCACCCCTGAGGGGAGATCGGCCCCGTCCGCCGACCGGCCACGACTACCCCAAGCGACGTTACGAGGACATATGCCACGATAAATTCCACTCACGAATGCAAAAGACGGAACCTATCGGGACCCCTCGCTCACGCTTTGCATTCCTCTTCGACAAGGTGTCTGTTGAACAAGAGACGAGAAACGCGTGCTAAACTAATGCGGAAAGCACACCGGGGGTGCCGGAACTATTTACTACTTATTTGATTTCACTACAATCTAGATTTAGCCCCCCATAGAGCTATGACAACAGAGAATTCAAGACATCAGTCTCACCCTGCAAGGATAACAAGAAACTTGACTGCAGGTGATCAAGTTCTTCGGTAGCCTAGCAGAGATTTACGCCCCTACAATCCCTTCTAAAGCACGAACAACATGTTGCTGACGCTACGCCGATTGAGTTGCAATTAACAACACTGGAAGCATCGAAAGTACCTAGTTGTACTCACCTCTCTATCCCGGCTCACGTTCGTGTTCGACATAGTCGGCACGCCTAGCACAGCGAGTGCTTCTTGCTGCCGGGTCACTAGGCTATCCCAGGCAGGGATTGCCCTCTCAGCATCAAACCGACGCAGTTCCTTCATGTGTGCGGCGGATAGCATCTGTTCCCACTCAATTAAGAAGCACAAGGAACTCAGAAGACAGTGGATACGTACGTTAGCATCATGCTTGGATATTCCACCGCCGATGAGGGCAGTTCTGTGATTGATAGATTACTGGGTACTTCATAACGCAATGGAGAGTTGCTGCATACTTGTTTTTGAGAAGATTTAGTTTGTCCCGATATTTGCTTTGAATGTCTTCGCGTTCTTTCATTAGCTGTCGTTCCAGCTTGTCTTGACTCTGCTTCATCTGAGATGGGGAAGATATGATGCAAACCATTCTTGAGGATACGTAGATGCACACTTACCTCTTTCAGCGCTTTCACAAACTCAGGATCTCCAGACAACTGCGCCAGAAGAGGAAGACTTTGTTGATATGTCAAGTTCTTAAGATCATCGCGAGGGGCGCGCGAAAGTGATACATTAGATGACAAACGGGAGCTAGGTATAGGAGAGAAAAAGGCTGGCCGAGGAAGGGGGGAGCTGGAGGCGTAGTGCTAGTAGTTGACTGCAGTTGAGCGAGTAGGGATGCCACCGAGCTGGTTGAAGTGGAAGCGAGATTTGACTGAGGTGGATATCCAAGTACAGGTGGTTCCCAGGTTTTCTTGGGATCAGGGACAGCAGATAATGCAGGGGCATGAGGAGGAGGTGGGTTCTCATTGACTGCATCCTGCCATGCTCGAGATTCTTGTAATTTGTCCAACAATGCTTTGACGGTAGTAGAATCCTGACAGGTGCAAATGCATAAGACTATATTCTACCCTATAGAGCGTGAAGAGCTGCACGTTGATGTTTGGAAAGCTCATTGTGTTGTAATGATCTTGTGGTGATGGTTACAGGTTGAGCCTTGAAATTTCAAGGTAGACGTGACTTCAATAGTCAGTAAGTGATCCCGGTCTTCACTTAATTCCTTTTGGATTTGGGGAACGGAGTTCCTCCGAAAAGGGAAATAACACATGGACCCATAACGGCTGGCAATCCAGGAATTCCCCAGGGRTCCGGGAGTACGGACAATAATGCTCAATCGTTCGACTATAAATAAACACCTGAGTCCTTTCTAGCCCTGATTTCGAAAGCTCTTTCTTTGTTGCCTTGCAACAGCTTGTAACTTGTGGCGAAAGTAATGATGATGATGACTACTCCTTTGGAGATACGATACGTTATATGTATTATAGCTGGACCATCTTGGTCAGTAGTGAAGTAGCCTCCAAAAGTTCAAGCGATGGTGTTATTATATACGACAGACGGCAGATGACGTCCAAACCAGGCAACAGTGTGTCCCTTGCTAGGGGGCTACTCCTTGGGAATTCGAATGGATCCTGACGAAAAGGGGAGATGTCCTGCCCAATTAATTAATGATACAAATCCGGGTTTCCCTACGACAAATTCTCATGCATGGTCCGATTTTATAACATCTCGAGCGGAAACGGTACTCTATGGGTGATCGAAACTTACTAGTCTATGTAAGAGCACAAAAACCGCATGCTTCTGTCGGGTTACAGAGCTTGGATCGAGCAGAGTCTGGTACTGTAAACGGATGAATACATTGGGCATTGCAACATCACCCTCTGAGTAGCTAGTAGTAGCACCAGAACTAGCACCGGAGAAACTCAGTGCTAATTACGGCGCCCTTCCGTTAATACGATCTCATCCGCAACGGAGATCGGCGCATTGTGTACCATGACTGGTTCGTGGCAGAGTGCAACGTTCATTTATGCGTGTACGTACGCACCGATCTTTCCTGGTTGTCGCTGGTTGACGACTCAGACTATGGACCCTTGTAGTGTAGTAACAAACTCTGGGAAGCTTGGAGGCTTTAGGATCCTCGATGATCAGGTCTTATGAGTCATCTAAGAAGTGGGTAGCGAGCGGAAAACATCCAGATTCGTTTGCAAGTCGAGCCAGAAGTGTGTTGCAAGGCCAGAAAGCCTATATATACATACAGACGCCTTTTGGGCGGCAAAATCCCTTCAGCAGATTTAGTCAATTAAATATTGAAGAACCTGGTCAGGCTCAGAGCTGTTCAGAGTCCACACTGGGTTGCACGCAATGCTTACTCGAGCTGCGTGTATTACTTGCAAGGAGGGAAAGCCGCGCTTTGACCTTCACTCGGATGCCAGGGATGAAACATTGGTAATTCGGACATTTCCAACCAAATTGGGAGTTATCACCCGAAACATTGTAGTTTGCGCGGGCCTCGGAGGAGAATATCTGGGAAAAAGCCCTGAATTTACACGTAATTTCCCTAAATTAGTGCACTGACGCTGTGCAGGCTACTTTTTGATGGCGATTGATCGTGAGGACGCTTCTCCCAGCCTCGTTTCTCACCTTGGCTGGGGGGGGGACACAGTGCGACGGCGAGCCGAGAAATAAGACGCTGCCTGAGTCCATGATATCTTTCATCTCTCTGGTGTTAGCCAGGGTCTGACATGGTAAAGCAATCTGTCGGATTGAAAGGGTGAAGGAAGTTTGCACGACAAGGGGCATGAAGGAACGGCCTTAGGCACAAGAACCCGCTCAGGCATCAAGGTTGGAGTCTAGTCATCATCGGGATCGCCGAAATCATTGTGATGGGAGAATGCATGAAAGAGTATCGGCTCTTCCAGAGCGTTCTTCTGTAGGAGGAACCAGGATTACGATACTCTTCGTGGCACGACAGTCCCGTCGAAATAATCTTTAGAAAGAGTGGGATTAGGCACTTGTTCCGAATGAATATATACTCTTGATGGTTGGGGGTATTTAAGAAATCAGAGAGTCTGTATAAATAACGACGATACCACTATCGATCACAGGTCCAAATGCCACGAATAAATATCCTTCGGAAGGACCACGGTCACACGAAGGCAGCCTCCACACCGTGAGCATGTAACAAAACAGCCGGTGTTGGAGCCCAGACCAGCACATTAACAAGCCAATTAAAAAAGCCAAAGCGAAGAAATTAATTGAGCAAAAGACGAGAGCTTTCTGTGAGCAGACTCGGGGTCAAAAAGGCGACAGGAACTTGAGTTACTTGCGAGTGGACGGGGCGGAGAGATAAGGAGAACCTCCTGAGACAAACTTGTGCTTCGTAGAATGAAGTTAATCCATGAGTCCAAGGGTACGGATCAAGCCTCGAGGCCAGAGGAAATAATAATTGAGACGTAAAGCAAACTTGTTGAATGCTTGTTCATCTCGTATTTTGTACATACGTACGAGCGAACGAGAGGGCAACGACGACAGAGATCTGCACCTCAAGTCTATCCGGCGGCGGGTGCTGTGGAAATCATTTGCCCATCCGCCAAACCTAAAACAGGAAGGAAGTATAAAGAGGGACAAACAAAGCAACCGGCCAACTGTAAACACCTGTCATCTTTTCCTCCAGCTCCTTTCCGTCTCCCACCGCCCTTTACCTTCCTCCCTTCCTCCTAATCTTTCTTTTTTATCCGTCTTTTCTTCATTCACCATGCCTGCCGATAGCGACGCCCAGGCGACATCGTCCCATATGATGAAGACCACAAAACGAGGGAGGCCATTTCTCAAGGTGGGCACCAACTACACGCAGTTCAATTCTCCTTCTTCTCTCAGAGTTTTCTGACTGTTTTTCTCTGCCTTTTTTAACCCACCGCAGGACACCCTTGATCTCTTCGCTACATTAATCGTATCCTTACAACTAGGCCCCCATAAGCAATTCTTCCGAACTTTCCCAAACTCATTTAATACGTGCGTCGAACTGTGTCTCTTTCTGTTCTCCTTCTCAGTCGATTGAACTTGTCATATTCTCTAGGGATGAAGCTGCCCAGAACCTCGCTTCGCTGAAGTTCTCCCAGTCAAATCGTGGGCCGGATCCCAGGGAGCCTACGCGGGTGGTCACGACTACGACGACGACGACGTTTTCAATGACACGAGACATGGCCAAAGCCATGTGTCAACACTTTATGGACGCACGTCTCATAGAAAATGCCGCCGACCCCTCATCCAACCTCTTCAAAGAGCGAGGTGTTTTCGTCCTCACTCCCAAGGGCCTCCACGTTTTGGAACGTTTCATCAGCAAGAATGGCATTAACTCCGATCACCTACAACAAGTATTCGCAACACAACCTATCTGTATTAAGCTTCTTCATCTAGAGCGTCGGAGTGCTGACGATGAAATTATCGTTACCCAATCCGTCATCACAGCCCTTTTCCGACGGTTCGTCGGCAGGCAGCCCAATTATCCCTCACAGACCCCAGCCCCACTTGATGCATTTGAGCGTTACAATGAACGTTCGAAAGGTGTCGCGCTCATGGATGTCACCGAGCGGGCTCAACCTCTTCTTGGCAAAGGCCAGCAGCATCACAAACATTGTTTTGCTGCCGTCACTGCGCTGGAATGGCTTTGCGATTTCACTTCTGTTGTAGGCCGTGAGGAGGCTGCAGAAATGGCCGCTCAGTTTGTGAGGTTCGGTCTCATCGCCTTGGTGAGCGATAAGCGAAAGAACAACGATTCCGCCATCATCTTCACCGTACGTGGCTCGGCGCCAGGCGGTAATTCTCCTGTTTCAGTGAGTACTGTCTCTTGTTTTCTTGTGTAAGTCCTAAGGATTCGTCCTCAGCAACATGGAGAATTCCGTTGTACAGCAAAAGCTATTTACAAGATCACTGATGAAGGCCGTCGTCTGGCTCATTGGGATGGCTCTCGTGGTGTTGGTGGCCATGACTCTCCAAATGCATCCTCGGCCAACCTCCACTCAAAGGAGCGTGTCTCTACGGAGAACACGGAGACTACAGACAAGAAGTCGGATGCGAAGATCCACCGTCGCATTTCGATGGCCGAGAAGATGAATTCGAACTACGAAAGTGACAAGAAAATCAGCAAGGAGTCTAACACAGATCGGTTACGATACATCCTCGAGGAGCCTGCCTATCGTTCCCTGTTCCGTGAGTTCCTCCGTGGGAACTTCTGCGAAGAGAACCTGTCGTTCTGGATGGACGTCGAGGACTTCAAGCGGAAGTTTAACATCACCTCGAGTGCAGTTGCCGTTACTCCAGCTGGTGGTGCTCGGCCTGGCACACGGAATACTCCTGGTCAGGCCGCTATGGAGCGCCACCACGAATCCCTGATTAACACTGCCTTCGTCATCTACAACACCTATCTTGCCCCGTCGAGTCAGTGTGAGCTTAACATTGACCATGGTCTGCGGAACGAGCTTGCGAAGTACCTCGAGGATGTTGTGACCAGCTTAACAGGAAAGGCGTTTGGAGGACGGGTCGAGCCTGAGCAGGCCAACTCGTTCAATGCCACTCAACTGCAGACGATGATAAAGCTTTATGAACGCATTCAGACCCACGTTTTCCGTTTGATGGCAACAGACTCTGTACCAAAGGTATTCCGCTCTCATAGAAAATGTCCTTCGCCGTTTGTTAACTCTGCCGCTCCACAGTTCATCAAGACCCCAAAATTCCTTGCAATGAGGAATTGGAATGACGACTTCGACCCAACAGAAGAAGATGTACGGCTATTGGCATCCAATCCATCGCAACCTCCCGGCCTTGCAATCCAACAAGAGGAGCAAGGTGGAGCTTACATCACTATCTCCCAGCAGGCTAGTGAACGAGAACATCGACAACACGCTCCGGCGGTACTTGCACCAACATCATAGGTGTTGTTTGCTTTGTTCTTTTGCATGGTTCCAATGGACGAATATACTTATGGCCGCTTGCTGTTTGTTTGTTTTTCTCGTGTGCCTTGACATCTCCTGCATCTTTTCTCTGTTCATCGTTATGCGCATCTCAAACATTTTCTCCTGTTTTATTTCTACATTGGCTTTTCTCTTTTTCATCGCAGGCTCGTTGACTCGGGGGTCTTGTTGTTCTTTCTCATACAGTTTTTCTTCCCTTCCATTAATCTTTCATGTGTTTATATCGCTGTCCGTACTCCATCATTTTTTTGCTGCTGGAGTGCGTTTTTTATATTCCCCGCCACACTATCTCACGAGGCCATCGTCTTTCTCGCACCGGTCTCCGTTCTTTCCCATGCATGTAATTCATAGTACCTTACCCACTGGCCCTCTGGTCTGCATCGTAATTCAACAAACACTGTTCCTTTACTCTAGATTCCTCGTTTTCCCCCACTATCCTGTACTACATACGAATTCCGTATCGCACATGTGATACGACCCTTGTGAGAACTAGCAGCCTTATCGGACAGTATACAATACAAGATAGTGTTTACTATTTAGATCCTGGCATTGCGTGCTCTGGCCTTTGAGTATAATTGCGACGATACGAGTGCTGGCAATGGCTGAGTTGGACACCCGGTACTGTGGCTCAGCCGTTCGTCTGAATCGTTATCGGATCCCACTTTGGAGACCGACATCGCAGGAACAGCACGAGGAGAGCCCCTGACCAGTGGGAAACAAGAGTCTAGAAGTCAAGGATTGATGATTATTGATTAACCTCCTAAGGTTGCCACTCATTGTCAGTGTCTTTGCGAATGATACGGACAGAGGCCGCAAGGAACTAACTAATCATTGATGCTGTTTCGAACCTCTTCAAACTCGACTCGATCCCCAAGGGCTGAAGCAGACCAGAGCAGACCCTCCCACTAACTTAGGACGGGGGGAACGACATTCCAAGGAGGTGGCGAAAGTGTGACATTTGTGACATCATGTCTCTCTCTTCTACCAGTACAATCAAGGGTCAACTCTCTAGCCAGTTGGGAATTAAAGCCGACCTTTATTTCACAAGTCTGAACAAGTTCTTTACTGGGAAAATATCTCGATCAGAATTCGACGATGCGCTTAAACCGATACTGGATGCCCAAACTCTGAGCAAGTTGACATTGCTTAGTCTATCACACAACGCGCTAACCGTGTCCATTTCACTAGTTCAGCTACACAATGCTCTTATAATATCCTTATTTGACGCCCGAAGCTTTAAAAGGCCCCCTTCTCCTCCACCAGATGCACCAAAGCCACCTCCTCGCAAACGACGAAAGATGTTACCATATCAAGGAGACGATATATCTCAAGATGACCTCAACCTGCGCTCTTCGCGTCTAAAACGTTGGACTGTAGCCCTTGGCAAGCAGGAGCGAGAACGAATAAAGGGTCTTCCTGATCTTCCTGTCCCGCCTGAACCGCTCCCCCGCACAAATGAAATGATGCAAGAGAGAGGTATCGTACTCTTGCGTGAACGTGGAGGTACTTCATTTCCATAAACATTCATGTTCGGATCAGTAAAGTTCTTATATTCCCTACAACCAAGATCCTCCCGGCAGCAGGTTAGCAGTCCAGATGTCCTCTGCATCGAGAGGCGTCAGTCTACAGCAAACCTCTGAACGAATGAACTTGATATCTGCGCAACATGATCTTAGCGCACCGTCGCGGTCTGTGGCCACCTTAATGAGTATAGCTTGTGAAGTTCGTCTTCCTCTTGCAACCCTTCATTTTGGTCATGCAATTTATGGGCTCATAGGTCAAGCTAAAACAACTCATAACCCATGCGCTAACTTTAACATCGGACAACCTTTCAATATCTTCAGTGAACCCCGCAGATGCTCGATTGCATTCACGTTCACAAAAAATTCTGTCTGTTGCTGCTCTTGAAACGTTGCTCGCGATGGCTCCAGCAGATCTCCCCAATAAGAGTGCAGCTGCAATGCGATTTCTCAATGGAGATCATGAAGAAGACCCTGTAGTTCAACCACCCTATCCGCCTGTTGGGGATGACGAGCAACGCTGGAAGATCGCAATGTTACGAGAACGTAGTGCAGTACGGGATGCACTCAGCCTTGGTGGCGTAAGAGTATGAGGCTTCAAGGTACGATTCGTAGGGGCTCAATACATTTGCTTTCCTTTGGTACATCATATCAGATCCTCGGAGATTTTTGGTCAGGTTTNGCTATGGCTACATTTATATCAGTTGGTATCATCTCAAGAGTCCCATGGTTAGTTCTCCATTGAGACCACTAGCTGTTGAAAACGTATCTGGACGATAGGTATACAACTCTTGCCCACCGCCTAGTTTACACGAATAAATCTCAATAAAACTACACCGGGAGATCAGATATACTCCTACATCTATGAATTGACGTCCTACTTAAGCCATCTCGATATCGACATCTTCCCTCGGCGCCCCTCTTACTACACTATTCACCAACTCTCTCCTAATCTCCGGTCCAATTTGAGGATGTGGTGTTGCGCGAATCACATCTAATAGAGCATCCTTCTGGTCTGGAGTTAGATCCGAGGCATATCGCTGAGCGAACACCAATAGACTTTGATGCCATAGGACGGGGAGTTTATCGCTGTCTGCTCGGGATTTAGCTTTATAGCTGTTGGAGAGGCGGATGAAGTGAAAGACGAGTGCGTCGACGACTTTGTAGGGGAGTTCGAACTTCTTGTCGATTAGGACGCGGATGATGAGGGAGTTGGGGCCTTCGCAAAAGGAGGTTAGAGAAACCGGAAGTGTAGGGAGAAATGAGTTGTACCTGTGTAGTCCATTTCCGCGATGCGAAGTAGAGCTGCAGAGGCATGTAGAACTGGGATTTTGGTTCGAGATAGCAGAGATGCAATAATGGTGGCCTCCTTCAATGTACACCCTTGCTACACATGAGTTTTAGTGACTTGAATAGTTCGACTTGAGGAGGTTTCGTGGACCCACATCAAGCATAGGAAACACAACGCCTTTGAAAAAGGCTCCTGGCTTATACATTGCCCTCTTAAGTGCCTCAAAATATTGCACGTTAAGTTTTTTGTTTTCCCGGATATCTTCCCTGATAGCATCGAGAAGAACGACGCTGAGGAAGAGCTGGGCTTGTGGTGGCTTCATACTGGAAATGAAGATTCTGGTCGCAGCGCGTGCCGCATGAGGCGACCAGTTTTCTGGTTGTGTGAGAGCTAGGATGCGGGCCCATTGTGGNAGGGTAGGGATGACTTTGAAGAGTTTGGGAAGAGGACCAGATTTGTACTTGCTCAAGTAGAATCCGAGTTTTGTAAATGATTCAACAACTTGAGGATCAAGTCCCAGAGCAGGATCGATATTATTTGGATCTAATAAAGAGTGTAAGTGATAAGCTACATAAAGTTTGCAAGGCTTTACCTTGGCGGACGTTTTNGGATGATTGCGGCGTGAGGTGATGGTGCATTGTCGTCAATTTTAGCGAAAATGAGATCTGCAAGGGTTTTACGCTCGCCAGCATTAGTAGGTCGAAGTGCATCTAGGGCTTCCATATCCCCCTCGTCTATTTCCTGTAAGTATAATATGTTTTTAAAATACTGGAATGCCGTAAAGAGATCAGAACTCACGAATTCTTCCACCTCTTCGTCCATGTCTTTGTACTTGTCTTCATCTTCATCTTCGTCTTCCTCCTCCACCGCATGCATTCGAGGCTTAAAAGAGGACTCTCCATCCTCATCGTCCGAAATTTCTGCATCTGATCCACCTTCTTGGTCTTCAAGTTCTTCTTGTTGATCCCTGGCTAGTTCAAAGATACTCCTTGATGTTTTTGGATCCAGAATGACCTTGATAACAAGTCATGTTTATTGCGATCCTGAAACTGAAATTTTGAGAAGCACGTACATCGCCCGTCTCTTCCTCCTCACTTTTCCTCACTTTTCTACGTTTCCCAGGTTTAGACACTCGCCCGTACTGAGCCTCTACTTCGTCTGCATCGAGTTGAACATGGAGGGGATCGTGTCTGGCTTTGCCAGAAGATTTTTGTATACGAGGCATAAATTTTGAGATGAAGGTTGTACTGAAATCTTCCAAAAGCGGCAAAGGATCATCCGGATTTGGCGACCGTCTAGGGGCTAGGACGAAACGAGTCTGAAAATATATCCGTTGACGTGCCGGACCCTCTCTTTCTTCCTTACCACCATCATCACCATGTCACCCGTTTGTGTTTTTATTTAATTCCAAGTTTTGGCCAATGCTCACTGGACGCGACACAGATTAAGACCCTCGATAAGGATGGCCAGGAGATCACTTCTGTTGGCTTCAATCGATTTGGGTTTGACAGTGAGGTGCCCTTGGAAGATCTCCGTGCCCTCTACCTGCGTTCGCACTATGTTTTGACTTCTACAGACGCCCAAAAGGAAAAAGATCTTGTGTCTGACGATGAGGAGGTTGACCATGCCCGCTTCACCCATGGCCACACTCTCTACCAGTCCAAATCCATTTACCATCCGGACAACAACTCTATCTCGTATACCACTTTGTCTCGTTTCCCTCCTGTAAAGCTTCTGCCTCCCTCCCAGCGCAAGCGTATCCTCGTTACTGGCGGTGCTGGTTTTGTCGGCTCTCACCTAGTCGATCGCCTCATGCTCCTTGGGCATGAAGTCACCGTTCTCGACAATTTCTTTACCGGATCCAAGACCACCGTCAGCCATTGGATTGGGCATCCGAATTTTGAAATGGTTCGCCACGACGTAGTCGAGCCTTTCATGATCGAGTGCGACCGTGAGTGCAATCTCTGGTGCGGCTTCCCCCTTTCCGTCACTGATCCAGGGCCATACTTTGCTCAGAAATCTATCATCTTGCATGCCCGGCTTCTCCTCCGCACTATCAGTTCAATGCTGTCAAGACCATCAAGACGTCCTTCATGGGCACCCTGAACATGCTTGGTCTTGCTAAGCGTGTCAAAGCGCGTTTCCTCATTTCTAGCACGTCTGGTATGTTCAACAATATATCCTAGTAGCTGTTCGACACACTCATATCTATCTCAGAGGTTTATGGAGACCCGGAAGTTCATCCTCAGCATGAGGATTAGTGAGTTTTCAACCCACGTTCGCTGCCATCTTTGATGAACTTCTCTTCCAAAATTAGTTGGGGACACGTCAACCCTATTGGCCCCCGGGCCTGCTACGATGAAGGCAAACGTGTTGCCGAGACTCTGACCTATGGCTTCCAACGCCAGGACGGTGTCGATGTCCGTGTTTCACGCATCTTCAACACGTATGGTCCCCGCAGTACGTCCACCTATTTCCCCGCACCCTCTAATTCATCACAATCCAACCATATTTCTACAGTGAATCCCGCTGATGGCCGTGTTGTTTCCAACTTCATCGTTCAAGCTCTCAAAGGCGAGGATATCACTGTTTATGGTGATGGCACCCAGACGCGCTCGTTCCAGTACATCCACGATCTCATTGATGGACTCATCGCACTGATGAACTCAGATGAGACTCGCCCTGTGAATATCGGAAACGGAGACGAGTTCACCATTGGCGAGTTTGCGGAACTTGTACGTGAAATCGTGGAGAAGGTCCAGGACGAGGATGGCGTCAAGAGGGCAAGAAGAGTCAGCATCCGCTATGACCCGTTGCCCACCGACGACCCCCAGAAGCGCAGGCCAGATACCACTCGTGCTAAGGAGTCTTTGCAATGGCAGCCTAGGTGGACCGTTCGCATGGGGTTGGAGGAGATGGTCAGGTATTACAAGGCTAAAATGATCGAAGGAAGTCTTTGAGTTCTTCCTTTCAATTTCATCGTTCCTCCAGGGTCTCTGGGTCAGGTAGCAAGCTTGACACTTCCTCCTTCACTAGCATAAATGCCGCTTTTCCAAATATTCCTTGCTTCCTTCTCACTCGTTTGGTCTCGTGTGGATGTAGATAAAGGTGACAACAGACCTAGAAGTCACAGTAGAGCTAGTCCTTTCTAGCGTCAATAGACATAATAAAGTTGTAAATCGATTGAATCCTTCGCGTGTGTGAATATGGAGAACGTGGTTTACAGTTATGTATGTACCAGGGTGTGTTGGCGGGAACTGTTACTCTCTAATGGAGACTCTTCGTCTCCTGGGAGTGTGTAGTGCAGTCAAGTCTGTCCCTGAGGTATGGCTTGCCATCTTCGTAATAGCATGGGAGTGATCTTCCAACGGTCTTTTTTCGTTGATGGCTACAGAGCCATAGGAGCCAGCAGGAAGGTCCAAGACCGAGAGGTCACCTATGAATCGATTCTCAGATAACTAGCCAGTGAATGATACCTCTATTCAGCACTCTTCTCCAAATGCGTGGACAAATATCGGCATACCTCTGGAACGCTCGCCGATCGTTTGAGCATACCTCCATAGCTCAACTTTTGATTCCATGTCCAAGTCCCCAACGTGGCCCTCCCCATACCACCTTCGAGCTCGTTCATCTTCCGACGAAGGTTTCCTCTAGAGTTGAGTGTTCGTAACAGACCGTAGGTGTACAGGTTTCCGGTGAGCTGGAGAACACACCCCACTAGATTCTTTTCATGTTCCTATTCGACCGATAACGAGTCAAGGTTTTTGAGTCGAGGAGAAAAATGAATGAACTGACAGTATCGGGTGGGGCGTAGTATATTATAATCCCTGCAAGTCTACAAGCACAAGGCGCAAGAGCGGATTCACAGGTTAACCGGATAACTTTGTTGATGATATGGTTACTGGTGTTGAACCCCGTACGGGAGCGCCAGAGGGAAAATGACACTGTTCAAATGTGAGCGACATGGAAGTAACAGTTTTCCCTAAATTGTTTCCTACATATGACAGCGAGTGATATGTCAAGAACTGAAGAGCGTTGGGGTCAGTTTCTTCTCGGAAACGGCGAAAATCTACGCACCAACGGCAGCAAAGACCCAATATGTAAAGGCAGCAACAGTCTGAAATAAAACAGTTTTACGAGGGTCAGAAACAATGGCTCTGCGCTTACCAAGGGTTTCAAGAAACGATTGGTCTGCTCGACCCCATGGTCAGTTTTAGAATTCCTCACAACGATCGCAAGGTCGATTGTCTTAAAACGGCGGGTAATTATATTTTAGTTAGTTAGCAGATAAAAACTCACTGTGAATAAGTTAGTCATGGTGATAGTGACAAGCAGAAACGACATTGGATAGAGAACAAGGTTACGACGGCCTGTAAACTATAAGCGAGTTAACCTCGTCCACATACTAGTAATGAAGAAAGGACTCACGTTCCAGCATCTCCGGATGAAGAATGCCTGACAGAGTGTGCAGATCAAGCCGGTTATGAAGTAGTTGAGCCATAGTAAAGGGCCAGTCGACTAGTGAGAAAGTCAATTGTAGAGCAGCGGGAGCAGTAAACAGAACTTGCAAATGGACGATGAGATATGCCAAGAATCCATAGCTTTGTGTCCTCTGTAATCACTTGTGCGCTATAGGCATGTTAATCGAACCTGTCGGAGGGGAGGAAGACCTGGAGATACACACGCTGAAAGTATCACGACGGCAAGTACAAGCAGTCTTTTCACTAAGGAATCGTTAGGATAATCTCTCCAATATTGGACCGCCTGGCCAAGGACACATCCTATGAAGAAGGTCTGAAGTAACCCGCTGAGCAGAATTGCTCCTGGTAGGTCCTTGTAGGACTCAGGGTCAGTGATGGAGTCCAGTTTTGCTGCCATGCACGTCTTTTGACGGCTATTCGAATTGTTCAGAAGAAAGATTGGCAATAGAAAACATGGTCAGCTTTGTCCTATTCATTTCCTTCATGACGGTTTAGAACTGGCAATAACATGGCGGCCCGAATGTGCCTTTGATCTCTATTACACGAGGTAACGTCGATCGAAAAACTTTCTCCCCGCCCGCCTTCATCACAAATGCCGCGAGAGTTCAGGAAACGCGGGAAGAAAAACAAGAAACCTGCTCAAGAGGAGCAATATGCAGCTCCAGCAAAGGTACAGAAACCTGAGGTAGAGGAAGAAGACATCCCCCAGCCAGCAGCTGCAGGTCCATCCTGGATTATCTCAAATGCAGAGGCAGAAGAATTCAATCCCGATGCGCCATTTGGGCTGGTTGATATGGACGTCAAGGCATACTTTCGCACAGTGGATACGCAGCTGCAGGGTTGGCAGGAAGCCGGTGTCGACAAGACTATTGAACCAGGAGATGAAGATCCCAATGTCGGTAAGTAGCTCATGATACATACCATGATCGAATAGTTCTCAACTCTAAGGGTAGAGAGAAGAATGTTCTTTGTCGCTGCTCTGACTGAAATGGGCGGAAAGGAGAAGCAGCTGGCTACTGATCCAGACTGTTCTGTTATCCTGGAGCGAATGGCATACTCCATGGATGACTTTGTGCGGAGAGTTTTTCTTGATACCCTCTCAGGATCGTGAGTACTGCTTGCATACGTTCTACAATATATTGATTGCAACATTAGCTATGATGTACTCGTCAAACATCGCTTTGCTTCCCATGTGTGCCAGACCATGCTCACTGTAGCATCGGAAACGCTATCCAGAGAAGCGAAAGGCATCTTCGCCGACCTACCTAACTCATCTGAAGATGGAGAACTTCGGACAATGACACAGCTTATTCTTGACATATCTCAAGTTCGTCTCCTTAGCTCTCAGCGCAATACGTGCACTCATGTTCATACAGGAACTCATGCCAACAATCACGTCCTTAGTCATGGACCCCTTTGCATCCCATGTAGTTCGTGCCCTGCTCCTTCTTCTCTCTCCTTCTGCCAAAGACAAGACCAACGCAACTCTCCGCTCCAAAAAAAGCTCTTCGTGGAAATCGCGTCAAGGAGAGATGAAGAATGTGTTCGAGGACAAAGGGAAGGCAAAGGAAAACACGTCGAATATCGTTCCAGAAGAATTCGGCGCCATTGCTCGGACGATGATAGAAGAGTTTAGGAAAGCTCTAGGGGATAACGAGCTGCGTGCTCTCGCTGCTGACAAGGTGGCATCACCTGCATTGCATGTAAGATGTATCATCCTCAAAAAAAGAAAACTCCCTGACCGAGGCAACCACAGGTGCTCTTGGAAGTAGAAGCAGATCATAACATGTCTGATGAGGCCGATTCGCTTCTGGACAGACTGTCCTGTGGGGCAGTAACAGCCTCCTGTAAGTGATAAGCTAACTACACCTTAGCCCAAATTCTGAAGTTTCTTTGCATCTAGTTGAGGATACACCACAAGTGGAAGAATCCGAATATCTCGAAACTCTCATGCGCGACTCAACATCTTCGCATCTAATGGAAACACTCGTAACACGGTCATCCGACAACACATTCTCTATCCTTTGGACGACATATTTCTCAGGAAAAATCCCGCGGCTTGCCAGCCATCCTATAGCCAATTTCGTACTAGCGAAGGCCATTGAACGTGCAAACGAGGACCAACTCCAGAATGTGATCGAAGAACTCCAAGCCGTCTTCCCGAGATTCATGAGTGAGCTCGGAATGCTTTTTCAGTCATGCCCAGTAATCTGAGATGTTTCGATAGGTGCATCGAAATTGGATTCTTCTCGGATCGGAGTCATGAAGGCTTTGGTCGATAGATCCGCCTCTCTGGGTGTGCTCGGAGCATCCATAAACGAGGTACCTATGCTCTTTGTCCTTGTGCAGACTTGACGTTCTTACGGAATTCTAGGCGTTATGTACGATTTTTCATATCACGACTGAGGAGGATCGTAAAGCTCTCGTGCTTTGCGTCCTCAGACTCCAAGCCCTCGAGGTATTCAAAGCGTCTCTTATTATAATATGAATTGCGCATCTAACAACCATTTATTTGGACAGGATCTCAGAAGAGACCTGGTTCCAGATGATAAGAAATCAGAGAATAAAGTCCCCGGTGCTCTCATGCTCCAAAAGATGTTACACTTCCCTCATCCCTTCAACGAACCCGTCCTCGATAGGTCTGTACAAACTCTGTTTTTATTCTACTTGATCTCATTCACTCAGGAATGCATTCTAGTTTGCTTTCTGCATCCCTAGAAGACAAGTTAAAGCTAGCCCACGATCCCATCGCATCTCGGGTGTTAGACGCTCTCTTGGAATCCCCAACTGTTCCGTATAAATCCAAACGGCAGTTTGTAATGTCGTTCATTGACAACTATCACCTACTAGTAGACGATCGCATAGGTAGCCGAGTTGGGGACAGGTGTTGGGCTTTCGCAGATGCATATCTAAAGGTATCAACCAACTACTCTCTCACCTCGAAGTGCAAATTAACGAGCATGATTTGCAGGAAAAGATTGCTCGTTCGTTGATCTCGAAGGAGCAATTCCTGGCCGCATCTTTCTATGGCAAGTTTTTTGCACGAAATCTCAACCTGTACTTGTTGCAGCGGAAACCAGAAGAATGGAAAGACTGGCAGTCGAAGGCCAAACAACAGAAAGTTGTGGCACCAGAACCACCTACACAGGTGGAGGCCGCGCCAATACAAGCTCGAAGTAAGCGAAAGCATAAGGAAGACGAGATTGACCAAGTATTCGAGCAAGCGTTTGGGAAGAAGGCGAAGAAGGGGGCTTTGGCTCCTGTTGTGTCTACGCTCCCGAAGAAGGATTCGATGGCAGCGGCAGGGCTTGAGGGTGTTCTTCAAGCAATTCATGCGGCACCCAACGGTACCAGCGCTCCTAAAAAGAAGAGACATGGAAGATCGTGAACTCTCCTGCGTGGTTCTGTACATTGTGTATGTTGTAAATGTCCAAGCATTATTACATATGATTATCTGGTGAAGCTACAACAAAAGCAGTGGGTGTATGCTACGGGTATGGAACTATCTGCGGGCAGAGCATAGGAGGATGGATAAATAACAGTGCAGCAAGGAGGTATCAAAGCGAAGCTGTGGGTCGACGTGAGTTTGCGCTGTCTGAGTAGTGAACGACGGTGACATACCGGTAAGAATATGGATAACGATGAGCCACAAGACGAGCCTATGTGCGATAGATTTCCCTCAATGAAGATCAATAAAATGACAAACGCATATACGCACCTCAGTCGTCTTCGGTCCTCGCTGAGGAAGGCTCTGCGATCTTGGATGGTTTGGGCTTCTTCTCTTTGGCTGATTTGCCGCGGTTGGGGTTCTCTGGAGCATCCTTCCATTCAGCAGCGATCTATACACGAAAACTTGATCAGAACTGTGGACGTGTAAGATGAAAAAGATCGCCTACATCCTTCATCGCCTCCTTGTGAGGCTTACTGGGATTTGCTGCCCTCCATTCAGGAAGTTTGGTCTTGAAGAACTGCTGATATGCCGAAGGAGCCTTTTTCTCCTTTTTCTCTTTAGTGACCTCGGTCTCTATGAGAGGAAAAGGGAGAGCGTCGCGTCAATGATGAGTGACAGGGAAAAGAGAAAATAATACAACTCACTGGCGGCCTTGGAGACTTTGGTGGATGCAACTTTAGGCATTGTTAGAGTAGTAGACTCAAAAATTGAGAAACAAGTAAGTTGGTGGTGGTGGTAGAAGTGAGAGTCACAGAAACGCGGGACGTCGCGTTTTATACCCCGGAAACGTGACTGTCAATCAACGTGACATGTTGGTCTTGTGTCACTCCTGATGTGACGTTTCGCGACTTGTAATTCAAGCCCTTCAGCTCTGATTACATACCATCATGGCTGATGTATTCGATAGACTCTGCTCCAAGGACATCACAAAGGAAAGGGCGAAGCATCTGTTCAATGTCGCAAAGCTGAAAACAGCTCCCGGTGGTGGATACAACATCGGGCCCTTTTCCGTTGGTCTACCAGCAGTGTGTTGTTACATTGCCTCAGAACAGTAATTTCACGCGTTTTCTTCTCCTCAAAGTTGGTAAAAAGCTCAAATATCATTAGATTACAGAACAATGATGTTCAGATGTCTGTTGCTCAATCTACTTCCTGTCTAAAACCTGCCGACTTTGTGAAATGTCTTCAGATTGTGAAGAATGCCACATCTGTGCAAGAGCCTGCAACACCTCGTAGAAGTGGCCGCCAGACGGCGGAGTCGTTCTATGAAGACTTGATTAAACTGAGCAACTTACCCATACCTTCTGCAGTTGCCATTCCTTGGTTCAAGAGGGCTGAGCGAGATCTCACAGTCCTCTTGAAGAAAGAGTTCGATCCCAACGATTCGGTTGCAAAGCGCTGCGTTTTTCTATGGGTCTATAATGTCGTCGTTGAGGAATCGGTCAGTAGAGACCTTGGAATTCACTTGCGATGAACTAACAGACTCTCAAAATTAGGCAACAAAGTTACCAACAGCAACGGACTTGGCCAAGAAACAGAAATGGAATACAGCGTCTCGAGCCCACATGTATACTGCTCTAGCGAACTCTGCCACGTCCTTGAGGAATCTCATTGTTAGCGATATCAAAAGGGTAGCTGCGGGCTACGTGCCAACGCCGACGCCTCCACTTCTCCTCGAAAATCTCCCGCCAAACAATCTCGTCGGGAACTTCCTATGGGTCGTGTAGACAGTTCCCCTCATAAACGCAAACCGTCTACCTCCGAAAATCCTTTTGCTACCCCCGTACGAGTGCCTGAATCGCCTACGAAGAAGGCGCGAGTCAATGAGGTGCAAACCCCGTCGTCTGCAAAAGCCACTCTTGAGGCATTGCGAAGGGCTGCCCCACGGCCACCTTCACCCCAAAAGAAAATTGTCATTACCCTACCTGCAAGGACCATCACACGGTCCCCATCCCCTGATCTCATGGATGTCGATGATGATTTGTTTTCAGAGAAAAGTGAAGAGGCGGATGGAGACAATACGGCTTCTGAGCAGCGCCAGCGATTTCGACCCGTCTTTCTCGACCACCAGCAGTGGTCCCGTCGGGACCCACGCTTGGATTCTCTGTGGGCAGATGCTAGACTACAGCGACAGAAACAAATCGATCAATTTGGACATCCRTTGGGAAAACTGCTGCCTACAGCTAGAACTTAATTCTTCCAATATGAGTGATTATCTTTACGTCTACACCCTTACATCTCTTCCAATCGTCCTCTGTCAATCTCGGACAGAAGAAAGTACATAGCTTGAAAGAGCGAAGTCCTGTATCCCTTCTACTCTCGATGGCCTTCACCAATATCTCTTTATCAAGACATTCTCCCCCAACGCACTGGATATCAATTTTGGTCAGAGTTTNGGAGAGGCTTTCGAGCAATGCCATTGTGTCCGCTCCTGGAGCAGAATCGTATATAATGCGCAGCTCTTCTAATGCCGAAGGAAGTAGCATCGGAAGGGTGACATGGAAAAACGATAGGTCTAATCTGCGCAGTGTATGTTTGTTTTTATCCATGAAGGTCTGTAATATATGTAGTGGCCAATATTGGGGACCCGTGGACGTACAATGCAGAGCAAGCCGCCGTAGTGCCGGAAAGCTGAGGGCTTCCATAAACGCCTTGAGGTAGGAGACACTGGTGTCATTGGTGATATTCTCCGAGGAAAGGATTGTTAATTCAAGGTTCCGCAAAGAGTCGTTACGGACTGGGACAAAGCTCGCGATGTGGTCCTTCTCCGGAAGAGTGCAATATACTGTCACTTTAAGATGCTGGAGGTGCTGCGCCATAGACAGTATTTCTGCACATTTGGTGGGGGTAAGGGTGGTGTCACGACACATTGTCAAGTCCAACTCCTTCATTTGCCGTAGATCCATCCCTCTCATCTCATCTAAGGAGAAGAAACCCTTCGACGAGAGACTACTAGTTGAGTTCTTGCAATTAACTGACAAGTATCTCAATCGAGAGAGTCCCTGCGCAGGTTTCAGAATGGTCTGAAGCACACTGAGTGGGACTTCTATCTGGAGGGATCTCCAGCGGTCACAATGCTTGTATAAAATGCCCGGGACGTAGGTCCATGATGATGGGGTCCTTCTTCCAGGCACTTGTGTGGGATATCGGATGAGCAGTGAGAGCGGGGACTGGTTCGAGTATCGCATGCAAGCCTCTACCATGCTGTCCTGTCGGCGTCTATAGGACGGTGTCATGGTACCTTCATCAATGATCACTTCGAGGGAACACCAAAGATGTGGGGTAGACAACGCCACCCTCCTCCAATCTCGAGATATTTTCAGCAAAGTAAATGGCATAGCCTCTTGAATGTTGGCATAACCGCTGCTTGGAACACACCGGAGAAAAATCTCCATAACGAGATCGAGCGGAAGACCGTCGAAGGATGCGTGGTGTTGTAACTAAGAAGGTGGCGTCAAGTCATTCCTAGACACAATACAGCCCCTAACGAGACACTCACGTTTACACCCTCACGAAGATGTGAGATGAATTTACAGGTAGTATGAGAGCGTGAACTTGGGTTTAAATCCATCTGGGGGATGCTCCGAGTCTAGTTGTGGGAGTGAGAAGGAAGGATTTTGAATCCACTGTGACGCGAGACACGATCCTCCTTTTCAATGCATGGCTTACAGAGCGCAGCAACGTGCTGTTCTATAGAGGCTACAAACAGGAACGCGGCCTGATACAACTCTCCGGAATGGACGACAGTGCCTAACCACTAAAATGTAGGTCTCGAAGTGAGGACTATATGTGGGAACACCTTTGAGATACATTCAGATGTAGTACTTCGACCTGTACAACCTCTTTCATATGTCATATTGGTTGTTGCCGTTGCGCTGCTACAACTGCAAGGTCTTCTCAATGCTATGCTATCGCTGTCGTGTAGTGCCACAACAGCTTCGTGAAGGTTACAAAGGGCGTTGACACGCAAACATTGGTTACTTTCAATACACTAGATAGACAGAAAGGCAACCTACATACTAAAAGAACTTCCCGAAGTCATAAGCCTCTTCACCAGACTGTACCTGTTTGGTTGCCTTCTTCGCAGGTACCGGTGGGGCTGCTACTCCCTTGGGAACAGCGACACGTTTTGAGGAAGGTTTTGGGGCAATCTTCGATTTGGACCTTGTCTTGGTCTTCTCTGAAGACGCAGTAACCTCGAAAGTAACCTTTTTGCTGGCAGGCGCTGAGGTGGCAGCATCGCCCCGTTTCCGCTTGCCGCTAGGGGCAGGCAATGGTTCCGGCTCTTCTTCGGGCTCCTCCGCCTCCTCAACATCTTCCTCATCAACTTCTTCATCCTCCATTTCAGCGTCCTCTTCACCTCCCCCCTCCTCATCGTCCACTTCCTGATCACTGTCTAGATGTTCTTCATACGGTTCTTCTAGGATGATCTTGCGATCATCCACATATCCTGGTGACAGCTTCACTAATCCCCCTGCCCTCCGCATCTCTTTCCTTGGTAGCAGAGTGGCTAAAACAGCAGCATCTGCTTCATCTGTTTTTCCCGAGGAGCTGGCAGGTTGAGTGTACCAGTGAACTTTCCCGACACTCCAGCTTCTGAGAACAGTCCGAGCGGCGGCAGTGAGATCCAATGCTNCCCCGCTGGAACAACAGGTTAAGACAAGAACGATGAATAACGAACTTGATAGATTTAACATACCTTCTTGACTTGCTGCTCCGACCGAGCCACACCAGACAAAAATGCGTTTACGTCGCCCTTGGCAAACGCAGGCAAACGATACAGGAGCATTAAGTCTTCGTTGTTCGCTCGTGATACGATGTGCTCAACTAGCGTGCAAGGTCAGCTTGAGCGTAATAACCAAGGTCAGTCAACGTACTAGGGGGAGCTGGATCCTTCAACCGGTCTATTCTTCCCTTATTCCTCATCAAGATGTCCCTCGAACGATTCTGTTGGTTCTTCTCGGCTGCTTCTTCAGCCTGGTCATCCTGTTCGTCGCGAGCCCATAGAATACCGGGAGTGTCAATGAGGCGTATCTGCTTCCCAGAGACCGTGACTGTAATCTCTTGGGGTAGAGATGTCGTTGTAGGGCCTTTAGACGACGAAGCCAAYGTGTAGATAGGCAAAACTGATGTCTTAGCGAGAGAGTTGATCAGAGAGCTCTTTCCAGCCTATGTTCATCGTAAGTGCCAAGAAACGAAAGAGAAATACGGAGGAGACTTGCGTTAGCGAAACCCACCACAGCCACGCTGAGAGGCTTGTCACCCTGTTTTTCGCATGCGACTTTGCCGAGGTGTTCTAGTAATGCATCGACACCGAGAGCATCGTCAACTTTTGCTTTGCCTTTGCCTTTCGGAGACTGTCCTGGATGAGGCGCATCGGTAGGCAAGAAAGAAGTCGCGCTACGGAAAAGGAAAGTGGGGTTGTGTTCTCGCAGTGAAGAGGCCCAAGCTGCAACAGACTCCTGGGGACATACGTCTTTAAGGAAGGGTCAATCGGGGGTAAGAGACACATAGCAAGCCAACACACCGATTTTGCTGAGAACAAATGTCGTTTCACGGCCCTTCTTCTCTTTCACAAGACTTTCCAGATGACTGCTCCTGAAAGTCATCGGATCCCGGGCATCTAACACTTCCAAGACCACATCCACTTCATCCAATACAGACTTGAGATGAGGTAAATCCCTATTCACCAGCAACGGGACCTCATCCTCTTCTATATCCTCGTCCTGTGGAACGATAGGTGCGACATACTTCGTTGTCCTGACCTTGTCGAGTCTTTTGGCATGAATGCTCGCGACGCCGTCGAATTCGCTTTCATTTAGATCTACATCCTCCACTGCGACCTGCCCTTCTTCATCGACAGGCAAACCTTTAGCTTTGGCCCGATTCGCAGTCCTCTCCGCACGCTTTTGTTGCTTTTCCTCAGCGGCCTGGAAACCCATGAGTTTCGATACATCTCTAATAAACGAACAGGAAGAGTACACACAATTCTTCTCTGCTCAGCAACCTCAGCCAGAATTTGATCCTTGTAAGGGAAATCGTTGGGAATACCAGGATCCTTTTTGTGTTCTACATCAAATAATCAATATTTCAATAGAGTCTAGACAGTCAGTGAGTGAAAGGCATACTAGATTTCCATTGAGGATCCTTCTTCGCGGCTTTTGCTCTCTTCTTCTTAGTCTCCCGAACTTTTTGTGAGATCTTCTTCCGGTCGTTCGTTGTCCCCCTGTTCGAGGTCTCTGTACCAATTAGATTGTGAGAACATTGCAAGGAATCAAGAAGAAGATGTAGTGACTTTTGCGTATCCGAGGCATGGCAGTAAATCGTCAATACACGACGGTAAGATGGAAAATTTCCGAAAATGGATTGATCGAGAGCGGAGCCAGGTAAATGCCTGCAAATACCGCGAGCGTTGTATGAAACCATTGACAGTAAATGAGATAATAAATGAAAAAAGCGTTTATTAGGGATAAACTGGCTACGATACAGCATCAAAGTAATATACGCAAGCATAGTTACGACTGAGTTTAACAACCTATCTCTGGCCAACCTGACGCCACCCATGTGCAAGTTGGCACGAATTCGCTTCCATACCCAGCGATGTTAGATTCCGTCGCGGGAGAATCGCCCACAAAACCAAAACACGGGGACCAGTCGTGGTCGATGCAGCGGCGATTGCTTCTTGATCCACCAGGCAAATATGCACTTCTTTTTGAATAGGCGCCCACGAACACCGCACCGTTCATTGATATTCATGTCCTAAGGATTTAAGCGAACACGCACTTGACCGCCTGGTTTTGCCTTTTCGGTACGTATCTAACTGGAGACAAGGAATTTGCCCAGAAAAAGGAGAACAAAGGAACGAGGAAAACACGAACATCACCTGTGAATGACCGGCAGATCCGTTTCAGATTTGGCACCAATATAAGGATTGCTTGTATGTTTGTAGGATTTGCCCATGTAGTTGATAGAATAAGCATTAAATCTTGCACTTGCATATAATCAAAACAGAGCGACGAGCAACGAATACTAGACAACATTGAAGACGACGAAGGATTTGGAACTGAGTAACTTGGCTATTGTGTGGTTTTGCTATATTTCTTTTGGAAAAAGGATGCTTGCAGTCCAACGACAGGAGACTTTTTTGTGGAGGTAGGAAGAGNAAAAGAACATAGAAAGTGGAGGAGCTTGAGCATAAACGAATTGGATGAAGAATGGCAGCCCAGATGCTTTGTATCTGNTTTTTCATGGCCAAATTGATGCCTTGCATCCACGTCTTGCAATCTGACATCCCACTGAGCTAAATCCCTCCAAGAAAGACATACGAAAAGAAAAGCAGAAAACGGATCTTCCGCATCCTCACCACCTGGCATTCTCNGCAGGGGGGCCATTAGGAGCTGGAGCTTCATAATCTCGTCGAGGGCTACTACCGCGAGGGGGACTACGCGAGTAGCTGCGGCGACGGCGATACTCGGGAGAGTACCGCCCACTGCGAGCTGGGGCGGGACTCCTCCTGTCTCGCCAGTCCCTGCCGCCTTCCCGACCGCCTTCACGGTTGTCTCTGCCATAGTAATCACGATCGCGTTCCCTGTCGTAGCGTTCACGACGAGGGTAGTCTCTGTCCCTGCTGTCCCTATGGTCCCGGTCACGATCCCGTCCATAATGGGAGTCGCGTTGAGAGCGACGGTGGCCCATGTACTCACCCGGTGTTGGGGCATGAGGTCTGTCAGTGACCGAGTAGTCAACACGAATTCTTCGGCCATTGAGGTCCTGAAAGTAGATGTGAGAATGTATTCCAAATTGGAACAAAGTAGTTTACTGACGATTCCATTGAGCTCCTCGACACAACGAGTGGCGTCTTCCACGCTCGCCATTTTGATGAAGCCAAAGCCTCGCGAGCGATCAGACTGTTGAGGAGCAGGTTGAATACCACTGTCGCCATTGGATGGTGGGGGCCTTACCCTTTGATCGTAGACGATGGTGACTTTCTCCACGCGTCCGAAGCGGGAGAATTCCTCGTCCAGGTCGCGTTCTTGAGTACGGATACTCAGACCGAAAACACCCAGCACATTGGAAGGGTTTGGTGCCTAGAAAATTGATTAGAGATACGCGTGACGAAAACACGTGTGGTGTCTGTGGCTGGCAAACTTACGATGGGGGCATGGGATGGACGTTTTGGTGCTGGCACTGGAGAGCGACGGCGACTGCTGTACGGACTCCTGTGGTCTTTGTCCTCGCGGCGCCGGGGGCTGCGCGACCTAGAGCGACTTCTGCGGGGAGACCGCCCACCGTTGCCAGTGCCATTGGGGGTGTCGACTGGCGGCGGTGGAGGAGCATCGTTGGACGCAGGCGCAGTGTAAGCATCAGAGTAGGGTCCATGGGTGCAGCGTTTTCTCCGTACTGAACAGACATTTAGTTGCAGTTCAAGAGGTGTGCTGCTCGTCACTCACCATGGTGGTTTAACACAAAGGTTTGTTGACCCTTGTTGTGCTGTGTCAGCCATTTCCTTGTTTCAGTCTTGTGGGGCCAATAGTTCCGTGGCGTAGGGTAATTCCTCACAAACAGCTGTTTTTTCCTGTGAAAACACTTCCATCGGATTTCAGACAACTAACAGAGCATGTAGAAAGATAAATGTGGACAGAATCGTTGGAAAGTTGTGCATGGATAATTCTGCCGTAAATGCCGGGATGCCGATCTCGGCATTGGTTCGCATCAGACTGAGATTGAACGTTATTTCTTTTCCTGTGTCACGTGTGAAAGGACGCAAGACTGTTCCCATCAGCAACAGACCTAAACACACCTTCCGGCAAGACTTCAAGATGGTGAGCTCGCCGCCGTGCTAGACATCCGCGCCAATGCTAAAGAATGTGATCATGTANGGTATCGACATCACCCACCACCACGTTAAGAAGGGCAACCGCAGCGCCCCCAAGAGCGAGGACCCTTACCTCCTTCTCCTCGTCAAGGTACATAAACTCACAATTTCTGCCAAATTCCGTTTCTTACACAGATATTCAAATCTCAGCTCTACCGATTCTTGGCTCGTCGGACGGATTCTAGCTTCAACAAGGTAAGCCCAATAAATTTGTTTTAAACACAATCAGGGACTTATCACCAAAAACTTGGAACTTAGGCTATCGTCCACCGCCTTTACCTGTCCAAAATCAACCGTCCCCCCATCTCCCTCTCCAAAATCGTCACCGAGACTTCTTCCACCCCTGATCTCGCCTCCAAGATCATTGTCGTTGTCGGCACAGTCACAGAYGATATCCGTTTGACTGAGGTTCCCAAGATCTCCGTCGCTGCTTTGAAGTTCACCCGGAGCGTGAGGGAGCGTATCCTCAACGCTGGCGGCGAGGTCCTTACCCTTGACCAACTTGCTTTGAGATCACCAGCAGGCGCCAACACCGTTCTGCTCCGTGGCAAGAGGAACTCCCGTGAGGCCGTCAAGCACTTTGGCATGGGTCCCCACAAGAACAAAAAGCCTTACACCATCTCCAAGGGCAGGAAGGTACGGCACCCTTTTAGTTCGATCACCTACACTCTCACTAATTTGTATATCCCCAGTTCGAGCAAGGTCGTGGTCGCAGAAAATCCCGTGGATTCAAGGTATAAATGTGTTCCATCATGTTCTGTGGAGAGGGGGAGAGTGTTGTCGTCCCACCAAATCCTGGTGTGTTATGCATTATGTTGTATTACTTCACTACGTTTTATGCATTTCATTTACAAATCATTCACGCTGTACACTGAATTTCCCTTGCATGATTTCTGGCGATCCACGCAAACACTCGTACTCAACGACAATCGTGCCCATCTCGTGAACTCATATAGGTGTACTTGCCTGTGGCTCAAATCGTGCAACGCATCGACAAACTCTTCATACTAATTCAGAACGTTGCCTGGTTTCACACCATCTCCCTGTCTCTGACAATAAGATTATGTTATTAAGTACATGGCAATAGCGTGCGCGGGAGCCCGACAAAACTGAATATCGATCCCCTAAAGACAAGTGAAGGATACCATTTAGTTTCCAACCGCTCTGGGACAAAAAGCTCCCTCGAGCTCTTAAGAATGTAGAGCATACCCTCTGTATTCCCTTGCACGTAGACTTGGAAGATGATGCAAGACCTGTAGATACAATTAAAAGTGCACAAGAAGGGGTGAGGGTAGTCGTCGTCACCAGTTTCTACGACATCCCTAGCCAGTCCTAGCTTGTTCAGTTGGATTACAGCCAGAAATTCGTCGATGTAGCGTGTACGAAGAGACGGGCGACAAGAACACAACTGAATGACTGGCGCCGTTCTCCCGGATCAGGCAAAACATCATTTCTTCGTCTATTGCTCGACACAACCACTATATCCCATAGAGCATCCCCGGACCAGTTAGCTTCAGTGGCCAAGTTTGTCCAGGGTTGCAGTGGCCATACTGCTCATGTCAGGTCCACTTCCATCGACGTCGAAATCGACCATGACCGGGGTACACAGCCTCTAGGCCTCACCCTTGTTGATACACCTTCTCTCGACTTCAAGGATGAGCCTGCTGTTGACCGGGTCTTGTCAGAAACATTAAGACATATCGAGTCTCGATTTGTCGAAGGTGTCGAAGATGTGAGTCCTTTTCATGATCTCCCCCGTCCTTCACATTTATGAACCCGTTTCCGGAGCAGGAATGGAAGGGTCACAACGGTGACCGTTTTGTTCATTTGTGTGTATCCCCTCCCTATCTCTTCTCGTCCTCGTCTGAAGCTCGATGTTCCATCTAGATGCGTCTATTTCTTGGACCCTGACCAAATTCTCCCTCGATCCGTCCCCTCTCCACCTGTTCCTGTGATCTCTCGTGCTCGTGCTGGAAGTTTCTCCCAACCGGAACAAGAACCGGTAATTCTCGAGCCTCCTGTAACTACCAATCCTTTGCTCCATCGACCAACCCTCCCTCAGACAGACATTAAAGCCATTCGACGGCTATCGCAACGAGTCAATGTGCTTCCAGTCATCGCTCGCGCAGACCTGCTCTCTAATGAACGCCTTTCTGCCATCAAGCTTGCCGTCAGGAGGGACCTGGCAGACAATGGAATCGGATTCGGGATCTTCGACGTCGATACTGCTTATCAGTCACAGCTTGTTGACGATCATCCATCCTCGAAGAACGGGGACTCTTCCAATGGCTACAACGCGTACAACATGCCCCAAAACGGCTCGGTTTCATCTTCGACTGCCTCTCCGCCACCCTCCCCTGCCACCCCTCTTCTGCGTCTACCATACGCTCTAATCTCTCCGGACATGTATTCTCACAGTGATGGTGTCCCCAGAGTGCCTCCAGCTCGACATGAGCTTGTCCTCCAGTACTCTCCTTCGTATCACAAACATTTGCCCCCCTCTAAGCTCGTCCGTGGCAAGTATGTGCGCTCCTATCGATGGGGCTCTCTTGATGTGTTGGATCCGACACACTGCGACTTCATAGCTCTTCGTAGTGCCATCTTTCATCACATGGAGGTAAGCAGCCATTCTATCAACCAGCCAGAACTACCTTTCACATGTCTCATTCCGTCTAGACACTTCAAACGTACACTAGAGAATATTTATTCGATAAATTTAAGGGCGAATACCACCGCCAAACGCAACCCTCATCTCGGCACTCCTTACCGCGTTCCCTCAACCCTCAAAATCTCTCTTCACTAGGCCCACCTCATCCTCCGCGTCCGATACTGGCCATAAATACCGCTACTCACGGAGGAGTACCTCATCGCCACTCGTTATCGCTCCCTCACGAAGTTAGCGTTGCTACCGACATTCGCTCATCTCCCATCGCTTCCCGCCCTACGCAAGATCCCACACTCATTTCCACAGTGTCATCAAAAATCGGTCCACGTAAGTATTTCGTCTTCTCCTCCACTTCTTCTGCTGTCACCATCTGACACAGAATTCTTATGGAAATAGGGTCTACCAAACAGAGGTCCAAAAAGATAACAGTCGCATGCAACTTTTGTCGGTGTAAGGAAATTTAGTAACCGTTTTAGCGCGTCAGGCAATCACTGACTCATGTTTTGCCTTTAGCACGAAAACTCAAATGCGATGGCGGGCGTCCTGCTTGTGGACAATGCGTCAAGCGTTCTCATGCTTGCGATTATCAGAGCTCTGGAAGACGTCGGGGTACCTTACGCCAACAAAGAACCGATGAGAGCGAAAGTGAAAGCGGCGCCGAAGGATCCCCGGGACATGATCCCTCTCTTTCACCCGAAGTTATCTCTCGGACGGTGTCCAGGAAGAATTCTATGATCGACCAATATCCCCACGAAGGTTTCAGAAGGTCTTCCTTTTCCTCAGTGACTGGGTCAACTGACCCAGGGCCATCAACTTCGCGACGCCTTTCCGGTGTGGGCGGGAGTGGAGAGCACCGACCGAGCCTGTTCGCTGATAACGAGCTCCCGCACATCGCGACGCTTTCATTGCCAGAACCGTCCCCTTCTGTGACTCCGGTTCCTATGTCTGCGCCGTCTCTGCCGCCAATTAGACCTATCACGGATCAACAAACTTCACAGAGGAAACGGGCAGCTACTGTACCCGGCAAGAGTACAAGAGCACCGTCCACTTCTGGTCCCAAAATTGTGGCATGTAACTTTTGTCGCGGTATATCCACTCTCCGTTTATATATGACTGTTGTACTAAATGTTCTGCTCCCAGCACGCAAAACAAAATGCGACGGCGGCCACCCTGCCTGCTCCAGCTGCGCTCGTCGGTCACTACCTTGCAACTATGTCCATGAGGGTAGTGTCAGTGGCGTCAAACGCGGCGGTCGACGAGCCACGGTGAATTCCAAACACCCCCCGAATTCTTCCCACTCGCCGCCCTCTCCACCTTCCTCACGACTAGTCAACAACCCYGAAACGATCGAAGCGTTCGACCAACGGGTTTCAGAATTCAACAGGGACTCTGAGATAGAAATGAAGCGTCCAATGAACTACTCTGACATCGACAGACCGATGAAGAAAATGCGCATGGACGAGGGCTCTCCACCGATTGCAACCGGTATACCCTAAAATGGACAATATTTYATATACATATCCCAAGCGGGATTCTTTATGTATCCTAATTCACGTCCAAGGTGGGATTTCAATTAGGATTTTCAATGGGATTTTTAATCTATCCTAATACATTTCCTATTCCGTTTCCTAACTAGGATATTATTCGACCTCCGATGTGTCTTGCGTCAAAGGAAGACAAACCGTGTCCAGACGCGCTGACTAAGCCGAATCTCGGCACCTGAACATGAACAGAGATATGCAAACGCCTGTAACTAACCGAGAAGGAGACAAAAAGGAGAATGAAAAGGAGGGCGAAAAGGAGGGCCTTGAACCCCACTAATAAAGCTACATACCCTTGAAAAATGCTAATGTGGCCATCTGGAATCTGGATGAATTGGCTCTACATACAAATATTTCCATAGCATTATAGCTAGCCCAAGAATTTACTTTGCTCATATCTCTATCATATGCTCAAGATTTGGGTGTGCGATGCAGATAGCAGGTATTGATAGATGTTGATAGCTGCATAGTACATGGGATGTTATGGTGGGCCCAGTACGAATCTGTCTGTCGCAAAAGATATGTCATACTTTACATACGTATCCCGCTCGGAGAGCATAACTGCTGCATCAAGAGCATGGTGGATATTACTGAAATTGAGGAAAGCACAACTGCATCACGTTTATCAGTGGAGATACAATGATACCGAGAAGAAGACATACCTATAAGGCACGCCCATTACAACCTTTGTGTTATATAGGGATAAAGAAAGGTCTCCAAGATCTTCTCGGACATCTTGTCGCCATTTCCAGGTGCCGTCGGGTTGCACTTTAATCTCCCCTGGTGGAATGCGACCAACAAAAACAGTTCTGGTAAGCCCGAGGGATACCGCCAGTTGTATATGATGGGGAACTGGACTCGTGAGGTTGGCTGCAGTAATCTGGGCACCGTGCCCAAGGCGTCTTTCATATTCTCTTTTATTCTGCAAGACGGAATTCGCAGATTCAGGAAGCATATAGAGTACCTCCTATTGAGTCCCAAAATGAAACACAGAGATATCTCGAGTTTGTGGGACCACGCACTGTTAACTTTGCTCTTTGCTCGAAATGTTCAATCACACCGATGTTCAATGCATCAGTTATAATCTTCTGTGCCCTGGGGGTTGGAGGCGTAAACTTCCTCAAGTAAAGCCCTCTGTTGCTTTCCGTAAGTGGGGCTGGAGGTGTACTAAAGCGATCCAAGGCAAAGGTTGCCACCATTTTTATCCTCGACGATATAGCATATGGGTCTTCCTGAATCTTCCTTACTACCTGTTGACGAATTAGTCGGGATTGATGTTCATGAGTTTATTACTCACAGTATCAGCAGTGAGCAAGGAAAGAAAGCTGATATCTGCATACTGCTCCTCCCGGTCGATACAGATGTTTTCTGCAAGCCCAAAGGCACCAAAAGCCTGCCGAAGGGATCCCTCTGTCCACGACGTGTCTATGGGACGAACACGTATCACCCTAGAGGCATTTCTTTTTCCAATGGCAGCCAACAGCGATAACGAAGCTGGTATGGTATATTTGCGTTGAAATCGTAGACTCTCTCCACGGACCCATACATTTTTCTGTCGGGCAGCCTTGACGAACTGGGACGCAGACTCAACCTCAAAAAACCTAAAGAATAGAAGACGTAATTCGGGGACTATATTGATAAATTCAAGGGCTCCGAAAGGTCTACCCCCGTTTCTCTTTTTTAATGGGTCCATGACATCGTCAATTGAGAACGATTTGGGCAGCTGCGAAACAACCACAGTTCGGGTTGCTGAGACGTCATTCCTTTGGCGAGATATTCCAGCGCGTGCTGCTGTGTTCCCAAATCTCCGTAGTAGAGTCGACCAAGCAATATGCAGTCTGCGGTGGGTTGAAGTCGTTCTGGTGGTCAGAGCAAGGAAGGACATGACGAAGCTCGGCCCGCGATTCTGCAAGAAGCTTGTGGCGTGAMTGTGGCGTTGTGTCACCGTTGCAGATACTTACACCAACACTCTATCACGAGGTACGAGTGATCTTGTCTGCCTAGGGGAACACTAACGTTACAGCCTACAAAATACTATTCAATACGAATTCAAAATTTTAACACATGACCCTGCAAAATTTTATCTACAAAACATTGAGCCCGAATTTGATTGCCTCTTGTCAGTTCCAATGCTTCACAACCACACCAGCAATAATCTCTTCCTCTACCCCTTCTTCTGCACCTGCCCTGAGCTCAACTTGACCATAACTTCTCACCCGATTCTTTCTCCAGGTCTCCATCTCAGGGGGGTTTTCTGGATTGAAGTCGGGTTTGATGTTCCAGCGTTGCAAAACTGGGCTTTCCTTGTGCGGCTTAAGCAAGACATGGTTATCAGGAGAACTGAAGTAGAATGTTCCAAGCCGTGCTTTCTTTGCTTGGTCAACGGGGGNCTGAACAACTCGATGGCGTGTCGGGGNATAGTAGCCTCCACACAGGAAACCCAGGGCATCCCCAGAATTGACAATCTTACGATAGTTCAGCAGTTAAATATCCGCAGAACGATATTTCACTTACGAGAGCATTATTCATATGCTTTATCCATTTCCATTTGCCGTCGGGGGACATGATCTGTAGGCCCCCAACTGGTTGGGACCATAGCATCGTGATGGATCCAAAGTCTTGTCAGAGATCATCAGCAAGATTTGTGGAGTCAACAGACAAAGGATTGATGCTGACCCGTGTGTCCTTTAAGCCAGACATTTTTTGTTTTGATCTCTTCTTCGATGGTCCGAGGGTAACTTGGCGTAAAGGATGACCACTTGTATCACCAGGAAGCACACCTTACTCACTATTTCATGAATCGAACTGTACATATGCGTGAGATAGCAGATCAAGCCTTCGGTTGAATGCATGTACCGGTTGACTCGCCTGTTCCCTGAAATGCATGCTCTTTGACTAGAGTCTCCTCGGGTAACTCGAGCCCTAATGCCATTATGCTAGATGGTATAAGGGGATGTCAAGTCATTACAGGATTAAGTCGACAAAGTACGCAGGATTCCAACACACCGAAGTAAAGGATGAAGAATGTTAAAATGGCTATGCCTTGCAAATGCATCTAGATCCTTCAGATATGGACGTATAACTTCTGGATGGTGCTTCTTATAAACGTCTCTGTGTACTGTGAATTTCCATTTATCTCGTGAATGTGTGAGAAGAACATCTGAGGGACATACAACTGTATTGCTCAACCTGGTCCGTCACCCCGTTCGCGAGATGCTGTAGAATCGCTGTATAAGCCTAACTTTCAACACATGTTCATAGTCCTCACCCAAAGTTGACGAGGTTTATACCCTTGGTAGACATCAGGTGTTTCATCTACGTATGTTTTCTTGTCTTCCGGGGCAACTTTGTCGAAGAGAAGGTTCCCAATGCTAAAGATACGATTCACCTGGTTTCAGCCCCGTGTCAGCGCCTCGACTAAGACAACCTAAGAGCGCACAGGACCTGCGCCTGACTGTATCCGTGGTTAATAACATAGAAGAAACCGGTTTTATGCATGGCTTCGACGATCTGTGAAGCAAGAGCTTTGCGTCCTTCCAAGGTCGACGCGAGAGAGATGTCGATAATACTAAGCTCGGCATAGTCAACTACAGGGTCTTCCAATGAGGTGGGCCAACTTCTGAGGTAGCTGAGACGCACGATCCTCTTTGCTCGTGGTTGGAAACTCGTATGGAGGTGGGTCTATAATGGTTGGGATTCCAAAGAAGCGTTTTAGGAGACGAAGAAACAGGGTTCGCAAAGTAACCATGATGGTTGAAATGAGGGTAGAGAGCCAGAGATAAACAGCCAGGCTTTTAAAATCCTCCTCATATGAAGGACAGTGGGTTTTAAATGGGCTTATCTACAATCCATTCAAGTTAGGTATTCCGTACGATCACCGAAGTCTCGGTAACGAGGAAACTACGAGAAATGAAAAGTCTCCCAGGATGTGAAAGCACCGAGAAGAACATATATTCTTGACCTAGGCATTGTTCTTAAAAGAAATTCTAATTGTCCGCGAAGAGATAAGAATACATTCGAATGCTCTCACACCAGTTTAATGTTCATGTCCCAACAGTGAACCTAAGAACAAAGGTATAAACATGCCTACGGTGACCAGGGATAATCTCGTGTTTTTGGGTACGTCGTCTGAATCAGATTCTGAGACTGGTTGTAGGACAGTTGCGACATAGAGGAATGTGCCACCCTAAGGCAGAGATAGCAAGGTCATTCGATCGGCCTTCGGAAGATAACAGTAGAACTCACGGAGAACAGGAGAGCGGTCCCGGTCCAATCATTTTCATTTTCGAGACCCAGGAAGGCCAGCATAGAATACGATGCTATCGTAGCGATAGGAGTCGAAGCACAAAATGCGGCCAAGTGCTTCTTGCAATCGGGGCGAGGCAATGAGAGGGCCAAGAGCGAGGATGTTAGAGCCAGAGCGGTAGGAGCTAAAGTTAGAGTCGAGGTGAGAATAAACACTCAATGCTATTCAATGGCCTTACGCACCTTTGTGAACTACAATCGCCAGGAAAACTATCAAAGACAAGCTAGAAGACTCCTGTCCCTGGAAGGATACACCCAACGCTAGACCATCGGCAAGCGCATGAATCACCAAACCAAGCGTCAACGAAAATGCCTTTTTTCTCGACTCCTCTGACATCGGCAGGGTTCCTTCTAAGTCCCGACTTGCTCGAGTGCGAGGAGTTTGTGGGCCTTGCTCATTCTCCAGTTCACCGAGCTCTGCGTCAAATTCAATGCCAGAGCGATCTCCGTTTACGTTGTGCAATGAGTAGTCGTGGGAATGAGAATGAGAATGCGTGGAGGTTGTTTGTTCGATGATGTACATTAGGATGAATCCAACGAGGAGAGAAAGGGCAATGCGTGTTGTAGGGACCTCCGACGAAGTTACAAGAGCTTCTATACCTCTAATAAAATCAGATTCGCGTACATTATTGAAAATATGTGTACCAACTCTGGGATAATGACGCCCAGCGCAGTGCCGAGCAACAGGCCTGTTCCAAGATGAGAAAGACGCGCCAGATGGCTCTCTGTACATATGCTCCAACTTAGAAAATATTTGGGAAGAGATATTATACCACGATTACGCACTAGATAATGCCACAGAAAGCGGAAGGATACCACAACCAAAGGCCGAGAGTGCCAGGAGACCCGACATAATGAGGAGAGTAATCATATTGTGGGTATGCGAAAAAATCCGATGTTGAAATTGTCAACAGTTATGTTCTTTATAATACAATAATTTCATGTGGTCGTCGCACTCAGCGTTTAGGGTCAGGAGAAACCAACAGTTGCAATGAATGGTTGGTTAGCTAGAAGACAAATCGCGTTATGTGGCTGTGCCACCGCAGCGGCACTTGTCCTCATCCTCGACTGTCTAATTGGGTCAAATTGTAAAAGGCGCAATGGAAGATCTTTCCAGCTTCTGATTATTCGAATCCGTATTACTTGTACAAATAGTCTATTTCCCTCCAGATAACTCTTTTCCGCCATTCTTAAACTTGCTCAGCTCTTGTCTCCATGGATCCCAACTTTCTCCGTACTTCTTTAATAGACGTGCAAGCTCTTCACGTTGCTCCTTCTGCATTAATCCCATTAGTTCTCGGAGGTGCTCAAAAAGATATAACAAAAATACCAGATTCCATGGCTCCTCCCCTCCATAGACATCACTAAACACCTCACTCAGCTCGCAACGGCCCATGGATTCTGCACGCTTGAACGCCTTCAGAACTTGTTCTTTCTGAACCGCTTTCAATTCTAACTCCGCAGCCTCGTCCCACCATCCTTGCGACTCGAGATATAACCGGAACCGTGCTATGGGATTATCGATTCGTTTTCGATCCTCTACTTCAGAGCGGGGACGATAGGCATAAGAGTCGTCAGATGTAGAATGATGTCCAACCCTAATGCAATGTGAAAGGAATGAATGTGAAAGGAATGGATGAGAAGGGATTAATCCATTGAAATGTTGTGCTCACCGGTAGGTCATTGCTTCCACCAACACTGCCCTTCCTTGCTCAAGACACCGTCTTCTCGCCTCCCTCACAACGGATAGAACGGCCAAAACATCGTTGCCATCGACCCTGACTGTGTCAATACCGTATCCAGGCCCTCTACTCGCAATCCCATCCCCGTAGTACTGCTCGGTACTGGGGGTGCTGATAGCAAAACCGTTGTTTCGAACGATGAAGACAGTCGGCGATGGGATCGTGGAAGCCAACAGAAGTCCAGCGTGGAAGTCTAGGTGTTTACAATGTCAGGAATTTTCAATAGTGGTCACTGAACCGCGGACCTCCTTCAGAGGCAGCTCCCTCTCCAAAGAAGCAAGCCGCTACCGATCGTGAGCGGCGCTCAGGATCTCTGCGCAAAGCGTAGCCTACACCTGCGGCTTGTGGGATCTGGGTGGCGAGTGGGGACGAAATCGTGTGGAAATGGTGCTCCGGAGAACCAAAGTGCTGGCAGTCTGGTCTTGAGAAAGGACCCCCGAATTGATTTACGAGGACTCACGACAGGCATCTGCTTTCCTTTACCCGACGTGTCTTCAGCATTGCCGAAGCACTGCGCCATGATATTGTCGACAGTGAATCCACGCCAGAGCAAAACTCCCATCTCACGGTATTGACCTGAAAACGCCGCGTCAATAAACGCGTTGCATGCGCAAGAAGGTCTTATTTATACCCAGAACTCTGGACGGGTGCTTGTCAGTACTCATGCAACTAAGAGTAGAAAATAATGCTCCTACTCATCATCAGCAGCCAGTGCAGCGGCCGAACCTATTATGGTTGCTTCTTCGCCATGCTAGTCTGCATGAGCTAGAGGGTCTTCAAACACAGGTCGTGTACTCACTGCAGTCATCTGATCCCAAGTTAGTCTGGTCCATTCAGCATACGAATAAGGAACTCACGTAGAATGAAATCTTTCCTTGACGTTGAACATTGTATAGAATATTGTCTAGCGTCGGAAGAAGCTGCATATTTGTGTATCTATAATGACATTCTTCAACAAGGAACGCCTCTAAGATCCGAGCCGTGTGAAGACACGAACAATCGTCGAGCAAGGTCTTCATTCAGCTGAAGGAGAGATTAGAGAAGCTTAAAGTTTGTGATACGCTTGGGAGTACCTCTGGGACAGTAGCTCCAGGTATAGGCTTCCCAGCGCCGTCCAATATACGAAACGTCGGAATCTGAGTGTCATTGCCAGTAACAGAGTTGAAGAAGTGTGGCTCTGGAACTATAGGAGACTGGGAGCTTGGAAGCATCGCCTGAGAGCCTATAGTACTAGATACCCATCGTCGCTGAAAAGTTCTGGTCGCCAGTCGCCCAAACATTTGTATGGAGGGTGAGAGGTCAAACCTTTGGATTACCTTACTATCAGTAAGGTCCCCCACCGAAAGAAATCTCCTTTTTTAGAAGGAGCTGGTTTATGCACGAACAAATAAAACCGCACTGCCACTCACCCCGGGCTCAGCTTCAATTCGACTACCAGTGCAACTCCTCCGCCTCTGATCTC
>LBLO01000349.1:0-29806 GCA_004354395.1 Chondrostereum purpureum | reverse complement strand
GCTGCTGGCCATAAGGCGCAGAATTACCATAGGGATCCGCATAAGACGGTTGTTGCGCTGGCTGGCCATAGTCATACGCAGGCTGTTGAGTATATGGATTATATCCGTCGTTATAATGTCTCCTCTGAGCCTCATCCGCCTATTTCCATCATCAGCAACTATCATCTTCAATAAGGACCAACTCACCTCTGGGAATTGAGACATAATCAGACAGGGAGAGTCGTTGGTATGTGAGTGTCGTAAAGCAAGAGGCGCTCCGAGCTGACTTCTCTACTTCAGGGCATATGTGGCTGTGCTCCGCTGGCTATGCGAATGCGTAGAACAAAGATCGCAGTCCGCCTCTCTCTCCCTTGGCTCTGTCGATCTCACTGCCCTCGCGGCGTGTATTGCCTCCCACCCCACCATCTCCAGAAAATAGAAATCGTCCTTCCCATGAACTTAAAAAGCAACCGTGGTCCGAGGTAGCCATCCCTTTTCATAGAATAATATTAACAGTAGTACAGATGAAGGAAATACAACCGATCCAGAACGACGTTGTTTAAATGAAGAACAAGTGCAGTTTCGAAATCAAAGGCAACTCATTCGAAATATAGAGCCCTGGATGCATCCCTACGAGAATATACAACCCTCTGGATGCTACAGCATAGTTGAGGGAGAACGGGGCTCACAGCTTGCCATTCCAGCTGTACGGAACGTTGCGAGCTAAATTTGATAAGGTTATGCAACAGAAATAAGACACTAAGACCGTTTCTTAGCGCCACGAGGTGTACTAGTTGGATCGAGCAACACTCATCGGGTTATCACAGACAGAGTCTTTTGGGATCAGTTGAGGCCAAAGAGGTGCATGTGAAACCGTTGTAGCTTTCACCCTCTAGACGTGTATCCATGTGAGCGGATAATGCAATAGATCGAAAGTAAAATAGTGAATAGTAATGTGCTACTGAAAAGAGAWGCWACTSAAAAGAGAAGAAATCCAAAAAAAAGTACTGTGCACGTTCATTCATCCAACAAAGATCCGAATTCCAAACAAAGTAAACCAAAGGAGAAATAAAAGGGCACAAATGACATGAAACCAAGGGGACTACCTCCACCTGGACTTGGAAGGGCTCTTTGGCTCTTTGCCAGAGAGCTCGACAAGCTTAACCTGCCTCTCCCTCTCATCAAGGCCGAACATCGTCCTCATACTATCCACTTCCTGAGATTTCTCCTGCATACTCTCAGTAGCCTGACGAGCGCTGTTTCTGGTTATTTCGAGCGCTTCTGCTTGAGCGTTGAGGGTCGCCTGAGCGGTCTCGTACTTGGTTCTCGCTGTGAGGAAGGCGGCTTCCTGTTTCTGGAACTCCATGAGTGCTTTGGCGTGTGCAGTATGGACCTTTGATTCGTGCTAGGAGAGAGCAAATGAGTTCTCAGKGCTACTAGTGAGTGAGGGAAGTATTCACCTTGACGGCGATCTTCTGAATCTTCTGCAATTCGCCCAACTCTTGGATGACCACACTCAGCGCCTTCTTCTCGACTTTACCCTCCTGCTTGATGATCTTGGAAAGCCTCTTTCCATCCTTGACTGAACACGGTAGTTAGAAAATGTTTCTAACACGTTTAGGAAGAACGGACCTTCGGACTTNGATGATCTTGGATTTCTGTTTCGGCGTCAACGCGCTATTCGCCGAGGCCTCTCTGACATGAATACTCTCATCAGGCTCCGCGACCGCATTCGGGCCCGTGGTCCCTGCRCCGTTGATAAAGGTGGATCCGCCAACAGCCCTGCCCTCTGCATTGGTAAAGGTGCTCTTTTTGGAGATGGACTCTGCGTATTTGAGCGAGGACGCGCGGGAGAGGGAGGTCGCCGTCGTGGGTTTCTTCTCTGCCGAGCCAGTGAGGCGTTTGAGAATGGATCCCGAGCGTTGGGTGGGCGAAGAAGGCTCAGCGTCTTCAGCGGGAAGCCAGCCTGAGGACTCCTGTCTCTGCGCATTGGGATGCGGTGTGGCGTCGACGACTCCGTTGTTCGGAAGCGTAGGCTGCGCTCCCTGCTCGAGCTCGGCAGAAGTCGCGAGCGGAGGGTCGGAAATCGTCGGGCTAGCTTCTCGTTCTGCGTCCATCTTGATATTGTCGGTAGGGCCAAGCGGTGCGTCAAAGTAAAAAGATCGTTCGCTGTTCGGCGTCGGCTCGACCATAAGCTGAGTGTCCATCATAAAATTATCGTCCGAGGAGTATTTATACGGATGGAAGGAGGCAGAGATAGAGGTGAGGTCATTATAGCACGTGTGGCCTTGCGCCCCACATTTTAGACCGCGATCGTCCCCCGAATGACGACTGCACGCAGATCACTCCATTTTGTGGGCTTCGGTGGGTCCTTATGTGCCTTCCCTCTACGACTGGGATATTGTCCATGCCAGCCGTGAGACATCGCGATGAATAGCTGTCTTCATCTCTTAGCAGGAACGTGTTTTCATCCTCAAGTTGTACACCTTTCAGGACTGGGATGGATTGTCGGCCCATCTAGGCATCCAAGCTCGATGACGTCCACTCTTATGCCGCATTTACCAGTTCTGGTTCCGGTCTATTAGACGTGCGGAGAAGTCAGAAGGAGAGATCAAGCTATTATCGAAAAGATTGACCAAATAAAGTCGGCAACAGTATATAAACCATAAATGTTACAATTCTTTCCTAACCTTCACAAACTACAGTCTTCTTCTCTTCATCTCTTCATCTTACAAAATCTTAGCGACCTCCGCATCAATCGAAGCCGGAGTAGTCGTCGACGCCCAACGGTGAACAACCTTGCCCTCCTTATCAACCAAAAACTTCTCAAAGTTCCACTATACCACCGTCAATTATTTTGTCAACTCTCCAATAAAACAAACCACACGCACCTTGATACGAGTCAACCCCAACAACCCTGACTTCTCGTGCTTCAACCACTTGAACACCTCATTCGTATTATCCCCGTTCACATCCGACTTCTTCATAAGAGGGAACGTTACACCGTGGTTCACAGTGCAGAACTCGCTGATACCAGCATCGTCCAACGGCTCTTGCCCACCGAACTAACAATAAACCATCAGTTNACTTCCACACAAGATCCGTGAAAAATAATACCTGATTACAAGGGAACCCAAGGATAACAAAGTTCTTCTCTTTATATTTCTGATACAACTCCTCCAAACCTATATCCACCCAACATGAGAGTTAGCAATGCGTACGGAAAAGATGTGGAATCCGTGCACTCGCCCTTATATTGAGGAGTGAAACCACTATATTATATATGAGTTCCCACATTAACAAATCATCCAAAGAAACACCAAATAAATCAAAAAAGACACTAACCAAGCAGACGCAGTATTCACAATCAATACCGTCTTCCCCTTCAAATCCGCAAAATCAAACGTCTTGTTCCCAGGCAACACCGCCTTCAGCGTATAGAAAGAAGATTCCGTGGACATTGAGTACAGTCGATGGAAGTAGGCTCGGTGGGATAATGGGCGGGTGAGAGAACGAAAGAAATGGTGGTGCAACCGCAACGACATCATATGTATAGTTACTTGCTGATCAATGTGCAGTCGGGATCAAAGGCCCGAAGCCGGTCATTTTTCATGTGATGATCGACAGTCACGTGATTCCGACCAAATCCCGCCACGCGTCGGGACTCGGGAGGCCCTTCGTACTACATTTCGTAGGACCAAGCGTAGCTAACCCTCGAGAGTCCNGAACGAGCTCGAGTAAATAGCGACTCGGAATCTGATGAATGTAATAGGACGTATTCTGGGGCTTGCGATGAACATGTAATGTTTTACAAATAGATTTATAAGTTACTAATACTCGTAATCCAGCCCCCCTTCAAAACGTGACTTCACGAACAAACGCAGCTCCCTCTTTGACGAGACCCCGGAACCGTTTCGCTCGATTCCTGTGTCTCGGAAGACCCAGTTCGAAGGAGAGGGATTTCGAAATGTCGTTGTACTGATGATGAGAGAGTATCGTGTGAAATGCATGTGCTCCCAACCTGTTGAGTTACACCGTGAGAAGCAGGAAAGGGGGGGTTTTAAAATAAATAAAAACTTACCATGTAACATCATCCTTGAAGACACGGGATACTGCACCACATTTCCTAGCAGTCTTACTATCCCGCCGGCCTTTCACAGTCGCATAACTATACGCAAACATCTGGTATATCACATCTACATCCAAAAAAACGACCACCACGTTTAAGCCATGTCGTAGAAGGCGGGGAATGAGAAAGAAAAATTTTCAAACCTTTCAAGAATTTAGTATTCCTCAACACATCACTCCCCCAATTCCTCAAATACCCATGCATCTTCATCGCAGCCAACAAAAAGTTCTGGTAAATATTCAAGTGCAGAACATGAGATCGGTTCAGCGCGATGTCGGTGTATATAACGTGGCTTCGGGCTTTCGCTAGTCTATATAAACAGCTCTGCTTGAGTTTGTTTGGAAGAGACGGACAAAACGTACTGTAACATCTTACTTCTGAATGCAGCTCCAGGTTTGCGACCCCGCTCTACTGTCAATGTATCCCGGATATCTGAATTCAATCACATTCAACGAAAGAAAAGGGCATGAAAAAAGGAAGCACAACTCACTGATGGAGTTATATCGAGTGTAGTCGACAGAGACAGACAGATTGCGCATATGAATATTAAACCCACACCACGGGAAAGCTACCAGTTTTCACAGGGTGAGGGGGATACTAAGGGTGCTGCGTGGTTCTTACTTTGCTGCATAGGCCCCGTAACATTCATAATCTGCTCATCATAGTCAAAGTTCGTCATCGTCTTGTCTCTGGATATAAAACACCCATACTCGGGATGTCCTGTGGGCCCAGCTCATTAATAAAAAGACCTCCACCAGCAGAGGGCGCTCCACCTTTATTCATCATAGTCAGAAACCCTTTCGCTTTGTTGATATCAGTAGTGATATACAAGTAGTCGTCGATGAGCCTGCATAGTAACTTTTGAAATATCACACAATTAATCAGTGTCTACACCGCCTATCAAGAATAAAAACGGCCTCACGCTGTTCGCATCGTCCGTGAACGCCCCAAACTTCCGCTCCAAATCTCCATAGAAAAAGGAGCACAATATCGTAGACAACACCGATCCCTGAGGAATCCCAACAGTCTGTCTATAATAATCATCTCCAATCTACCCACCAATGTCAATTGAAAAACCAACGCAGCGGTAAAAGAAGACGAAGAAATACCTTGACAGTGTTTTCCGTGATATGTTCCTCAAGTAAATCGAGTATCTCCTGTTTAACAGCGGATGTGTAGACAACATTGTCCCATAGAATGGTATGCCGAAGAGCATCGGCCAATTGAGCGGCGTAATGCAAGAAATGGGGTTGATCATCTACCCAGATATAATGTTATAATTCAAAAAATACTCAACAGCACCGACTCACCTTCGGGTAGCGCCTTGCGCTGAAATTTCGTGCTGATCTTGCCAGCGGCAGAAGATACCTGCCCATACTTCTGAATAATATACCTGTCCTGCGCACGCAACATCAAAACAATCTCCTCGAAGGAAGATGGGAGGGAAATCGGTATACCTCGGATATCAAGTCCCGCAAAATGCTCAACAGCTTACTTTGTTCGATGGTATCGAAGCAGGCTTGGACATCAACCTTGACAAAATATAATTTCGGTCTATAGAAGACATAATGAGGCATCGTTGGAATTTCTGAGAGTGATGAACCCACAGGGTTCCGTCTGGGCGTCTGGGGAGACGATCCTTGAAGGGCCGGAGACGACCATAGATATCATCTGCACTAAAYACCGATGACCCAAGCAAGTCCGGGCGAGATTTCTAGAGCAACGTAATTTAGACATCAATTGACAAGTAATTGGTTCGCGGGAACAACTCCTACCTTCTCATAAGTGAGAATACAAAACGCCGCATTCAGGATCGAATTGATAGAGCTTTTCTTTATGGATACATTGCCTGAGCAAGTTAAGTAACAATTTCTATATCTGGTACTCACGCCGTCGTCCTTTTTCCGTCTGAGATTGACAATAGGTCGAACACCTGTCTCTTTGGGAAGAAGGCGCACGAAGGAAAACCCTAACTTCCGTTGCCGCAAAACTTCCTCAGCTTCATTCTAAAAACCCCACTGGAAAGATTAGCAGACATCGCAATACGAATTTGCTNAAARGGATGSTACAGACCTCAGTCATCTTCTGAAATGTGTTCGAAGTCAGCCGTTCAATCAAAGGTGTGCACATAGTCTCCCAGTCGTCCTGGCGGAAGTACAAGACTCGGTTCCGGTACGCAGCAGATTCCGTTATATAGAACGCAGTCTTGGCATGAAGACGTTAGGAATAACCATGGTGAGATAAAAGGGTCGAGGCACCTTCAAGAGGGAGAGAACAAACGAGTCAAAATACCAATACAAGAAATCCTCTAAGAGCTCCCGCCGTTTCAGTGCGTCAGAGACAGATACCCTGTTTTGACCTTTCCCTGACCCAGGCGGCATTAGCCATACACAATCCGATGTACTGAAGCCTTGAAGAATCCAATGCAATGTCAGAGTCTCATAACGGCGTGCTTGGACGATACTCATGACATCTACAACACAATCAACACCCGGTGGAATATAGACGGAAATACGTCTACTCACGTCGGCGAATTAGTTTGAAGTTGGCTTCACTTCCCCAGAACGCCTTGGGTATTACTGCCTCGGTGGCGAGGATAACATATCTACAAACCTGACGCGGTATGTGAGCAAAGTGTGTCTGGCATGGCATACATTCCATTTTCACAAACATTTCTATGACTGCAGGCAAACGTGGCAAAACGCGGTTTGAACTTTGTATTGCTGTCGGCCCCACTCAGGCCTTGGGGGACGATACGATGTCCAGACGAATCAAAGGATGTATCCTCCAAACGCAGTTGTGATTGCAGTTGTGTTGACTGCTCAGACAGCATTTCCTGGTGAAAACAGCAGTCAACGGCCTCATTGATCTAGCTATTGTGCATGTCTCAGGGACGAACCAAAATGACGGTACTATCCATCGGCTCTTTTTTGTGGACGACCTGAAGCAATAGGAGTGAGCAAAATAAAAGACACAGATAAAGAAGTGGGGGGTACCGTGGACCGACAAGCCTTGTCTCTCAACAGTTTATACTTACACTTGCCATGTCTCCATAACAAACGGTCTAGAATGGGAAGTACCTCCTTCAGTCGTTTGGGTGTTTTACAACGGCCGAGCTGCTTTTGGATCTTCGGCACGGCTTCTGAGTATCACCAACGTTGAAGGTAAGCTTACCTCGATATCTTGTTCTCGATTGGAATAATCGGGAAGTCTTCGACCATTCCCAGGTTTTGTGCGCTGGAATGGACTGTCCAGTCCATATTGACGAGCGAATACATATTTGGCTAGATGCCTGGATTTTCGGGCAAGCTCGTCTACGCTGGGTGGTGTGTAGGCAGCACTTGGCGATGGGCGTTTGTATGATGGCATCAACCGATTAAGAACGTCTAGGTTTCAAATAGTTAGACCACTAAGGTAGCAAAAGAGAAGGTTTCCATACGCTTAGGAGGGAGTCCCACAAGCATTGTAGACGTATGTGGGATGAGAGTAGGTTTTGAATAAAACACCCTCACTCTCACAAGTGCAATGTCAGTGGGGGAAGTTCTAGGGCCAAGATCAGCTGGGTTGTTATCGTGGCGTAAATGTAAGACGTACGCCTTCATTAAAGTAGGTTTCTGGGCCGGACTCCGTATTTTAGCAGGGTTGTTCAACTTAGTTTTCTTCGTAGGGGGAGCACCGATGCACAGGCCATCTGCAGGTCTCTTGACAGCTGGAGCCTTTTTACTATCGCTTGAGGAAAGTGATTTGGATGTGTAGTATATCAAAGGATCCCCGGTCAATTGGCACAAGCAATCGTTCGGCAGCGAGACAAAGATGTTGGTCTCTGTCAATAGGTGCAACATCACATCGGCACCCGTTCTGACAGAGAATTGAGATGTGTGTATATGATACCCAGAACGCAAACTTACCGATGGAAGAGAGTTTCCCATTCTGGAGCCAGCAACGCAGTGACAATGGTGTTGATGTAATGGTTTTCTATGGTTTGTTTGAACTTCGACTGCGCAATTCAGACTGCAGGTAGAGTAGGTCATAAAAATGTATGCGTACTTGTCGATATCCATATGAGATTATGTTCTTTGCCCCGCCTTTCCTGTTAAAGAGCTGCACTTGGGCTCTCTCAATAACCTATATCACACCAAGTTTCGAATGTTTCTTGGGAACAAGAAAGACGAAGACACCAACCTCCTTCATAACATAATTAGGAAGATGTGTCTTGAATTCATGCTGAGTCGGTCCAGAATCCTTTCTCGTGACATATGATGTCCGAAGCAAGTCGATGTAGACAGACGAGTCCTCTTCGTTGGGCAAATATCGCAACGGAAGGTACCCATCGGCAGGGTGGGGATCTATGATATCTGACAAGTACGAATACAGATCTTTCACAAACGGGTAGCACTTCTGTAAAATTTCAAGACTGAGAGAAGATTTCGCCATGGTGTTGGTGAATAAGACGCGTCGTCACGCTGTTACGCTACGCGTCAAAGGCCTCAAATTACCTCGGGTAGGTCTGAGCTTCACACACTAACGGCACTGAGTTGTAACTATTGGCACTCTACGAGAGTCAACCCAACGCTTTTAGCTTTATTTTCTCATACCTAGCACTGGGTGAATTCATACAGCCTGGATGGACTGCCTGGAGCAGTTCTACAGGTACACTGTCAAGAGCTAGAACTGCTTGCCAGTGCACCCGGTCCGGGCGATTCAGCGAAGCCACAATCAACTGAACGTACCACTTTTTGCAGCTAGGCCCGGAAATAATTGGAACAGAAGGATGTTGTTCATCCTCCGGTAGTCCATGGGTAAGCTTCAAAGCTGGACGTCTAGAATGACCGAGTCTTCAGCCACACCGGTGACACCAGCATTCCATGGGCAGGAATAAATGTTGCTTCATGCGACAGCTGACTTGAGTAAATATCCCCCATTTATTTTGCAGTACCAGTAAAGCTCAAGTCCATTAGGTCGTTATTGTCCAGTGATGATACGGAGACTACGGACTGGGTGGGCATGAACTTACCGAATAGTATATTATATTCACTCAGTCATTTTTTCGGGTCAGCGGCGAGCACGGCTAATTGAGGGCTCATCTCTCCTTTGACTTTGGGCGAAGACTGCAATAATTGTACCATTGACTCTGAGTTCCTCGTAAGGGCTGTTTCGCTCCTGCTGCGCCGTATCGCCTTTCCGTTTTCGTCTTCGTCCTCGTATAGCTTAGCTATTGCTCACGGTGGGTTTCCTTTCCCACTTCAGATATTCTGTATGAACGAGCGAGAACTCAGATCTCCATATGCATAGAGTATATAGTGTCTATCACTTACAACTCTTGGTAGGTGTTCAAGATCCTGAGTTCACGATCATCAGAGTTGACTATAGTTTTCACAGATCGTTTTCCCGTCATCAACACAAGAACGATCACGGTAAACAATTTCTAGAAATAGGTTGTGATGAACTCATTTGAGGACAGATGAAAACGAATGCGGCGATTCAATACGACTTATTATGCGCTCAAGAAAAGTGCTGAAGGGACACCAAATTCTCTGATCCGTCGACGGAGGAGAGATAAGATTTCAGAGTGATCCGTTATAGCTCAATGGAGGTATGTATGAATGCCACCTTGTTCAACCGCAGATGCCTATTCGCGAGGTCTCCGGAGAAATTTGGAGAAACTTGGATTAGGGCGCAGGATTGAGTATAGCTCCGGGGCAGAGTGTAAGTAGTTGTTGTTCAAGTCGAAATGACTGATGCACCAATGTAATCCGGAGGTATTGTCAATGTAATGTCTAGCAAGGCTTTTCAATGGTCGTCACTCACTTCTGGAGGAAAGAAAGCAGCGTGTTTGAGCATAGAGGTTGTCTCTTGACAGTCAGCGATTTTTGACAGTAATTAATCGCCATGGAGGTCATACCTATGAAACATACTGTTGCTGCCGCATTGTCAAAACATGCAAAGACACGGCAAATTGGTTGTGAACTTGTACGAGAGCGGGTAGTACTCGTTAGGAAATATTGGCGTTCCTAGTATTCCGGGCAAACTGGGGAAGAGACGTGTGCCGGAGAGCTCGGTGGGCAAATAATCGCATTAACTGGGAATTTTTACACGTGTAATCGTCATGCCCCAGATCCCCCCACACACATGTTTCGATGGCCGAATGAGAGTTGCGCGCCACTGCCACCGGCTGTCCGCCATCTTCGGTGCAAGCTTCAAAGTTTGCGAGCCCTTGGCAATAGACATCATATCAATGATGGAGTAGTGAAGGGATACAACGCAAGCCGCCACCAGGGTTGCAGAGAAATTCGGAGGCAGTAGTTACTTGCCTGTCGACCCTCGTTTGTTTCACATTATCATGATGTTTTTGCCTCATTTTCATAACCCTGACTGTCTCTGCAGCTGAGACGCATGTTGTAAAAGAGGGGGTTTAACGCTTGGATTGGAAGCAAAGGGAATGAAACCTGTAGTACACGTTTATCTCAATCATCATCGTTCTCAATCCATACCACACAGGATGGGAAGCTGATGAAGGAATACAACCCTTTGATCATGGAGAATCGCCCATCCGCCTACCCCGGAATCTATTGGGTCATGGTCGAATAGAGTGCGTACTGCTTTCGGTAGGATTGTCGAATAACATACATTCAGCCGCAAAAGGGTCTGCCTGTATGGTACAATCAAGTGTGCGTCGCCCCCCGCAGTTCTGATACAACCTGCAAGTATGCCAAAATCATGTGTATTGTGTGGGTGATTCATGTAGGCTCACTTAACATAAAATACCTGTAAATGAACTGGGTTATGGGCACGAATAGCTGTGTTTTTGTGTGGAATTGGAGTCTAATTGACTGAGCGCCTGGAAGGCTTTGAGGTAGGGGCGAGAGGTGAACGAGATCATCCTAAGTCAGTGGCGTTGTTTGGGAGTGTTGATCAAATTGGGAAGGATCGCGATTTGACTAACTCCGGTTTTNCTCGGAGAACCACCATGTTCGAAGTCGTCGGAACACATGAATCCCTTCTTCCGTCACGCTATAAAATCAAGTGGCTCCTCTCTCACTCTATCCCCCACTTCTGCCAACATTTACTCTCCAATAATCTAGCGTCGTTTGACCCAATACCCCACACTACCTAAACACAATGTCTTCCTGGCAAACACTCCCCACCGAAATGCAGATGGCCGTCGTCGATGCAGTCACCGATAAAAAAGACATCAAGGCTCTTTCGAGGGTAAACCATAGCCTGTACACCGTTTGTGTGCCGGCCTTATTCCATGTATGTCTATCATTCCTCTTGTAAAAGTGATATAACAATGACTGACACTAATCAATAGAACGTCGGTCTCAAAAGCTTCGATGCACTTTGCCGATTCCTTGAGAATGTTCCCCGCGACTACTGCCGATGGACTCGAGAGCTTGAGCTCAATGTGGAATCACACGGTCAAGATTCAGCCCTAACCGAGGCGGTGATCGCGATCCTCCTTGCATCACCCAGCCTCGAACAGTTGGCGATCTATACTGCGGGGTCTTTGGGTGGACATGTTGTGCAGTGCTTTTCTCACATGACCAGCCTCAAGCACTTGACGATCGCCAACCTCGCCGACGAGGCTGTCAGACCATTGTATGTATCTTCTGCAGTCGCGCGAAGTAACCAGACGTTGATGAGCTATTCAGGAGCGAGAGATTGGTCGTTTCTATTGCTGCGTCGATCCCGAATCTCCAACACTTGTCTCTGGACCGCATTTCGCGTTCCATTATTCACGCCGAAGAGCTCATTGGGNCTTATCCGTACATCCCGCTAGTCACCACTGACAGTGACATCCCTGACCATCCTATACTGGGCTCGGAGCTATGTTTGCCCTCGCTTCTCCGTCTCCCCACTCTCCGCAAGCTCGTTATTCGGGACACCCACCTCGGAGACCCCAAATGGGCGACCACACCAGTTCACTGCCAGCTTCAGGTCCTTGACTTGGGCAGTTGTTGCCACGAGTCGGAGGAGTTCAACAGTACATGCACTGAACGAATCATGGCAGCCGTTGGCAACACTATAGACGAATTTTCGTTAACAACCTCGTTCAAGAGCGAGGCCGTGCCACTGAAACGCCTGAGGACACTGCACATCAGCCCCTTCTTCCCGGTGGACGAGGTGGTGGATACATTCACCTGTTTGTCCAGCTCACCCATCGAGAACCTTTCGGTGCAATGCTACGAGGATGATATCGAAGACACGTGCTTGGCTCTGGAAGAATTCCTCAGCATGCGGGTCGAGAGAGGGCCCAACGGTGGATTCTACGATAAATTGTCGAGGATCGACTTGACTACCGTTGGGGGAGGATCAGGATACGCGGTCCCTGGTGCTGCGAAGAGATTGCAGGAGTTCTGCAAAGACTTGAAGTTGGCAAGCCGTTTCAGAACACGGGCCGCACCACTGGATGTGTGCGGGAACGAGAACTTGAGGTCGTTGAACTTGTTTGCGCCCGATGTGAAGTGGACTTCTGCCCCCGTAGACCACGGGCGTGTGCGGGCAATGACTGTTTGAAGTGATTATGAATGTATGATATCATTATTGGTTTTTCTTTATGGTTGGGTTGTAGGATAGGGNTGTACAATAGTACTATTAAACAACGGGTTTCTGAATTGGGTTTTATATTGTGCGCTACGCGCTTGTTTCTGACTCAATTGACTGCGCCAAATGACTCGAATGTAGCCCGACGCTGGCGCCCATAGACACCTCGAGCAAGCCACAGATTTTAATGAAGATAACGCCACATCTGCAGCCACGGCGGAGATGAGATAATCAAGCGACGTTTCTTCATACCATCATCTTCTAAACAATTATCGCCGAGTTCCTGTACCCGGATGTCTTCAATTATACGTACACGCCTCTGTTCGAAATCTTCTCGTCGGCTGGGGAGGAGTATAATGCATTAATTATTGTTGAGCGATAAATGAGGGGGACCAGGTGTTGAGAAGCTCTGGAGATGTCGGGATCAGGACTTCCGGTGTCTACTGTATAGAAAAGTCTGCTGTAAGTAGTTGATCATGGATAGCATTCAAAGAAGAGTTGTTTTGGTATGTATGCCATGTTCCTTATTCGTTCGTCTGATCCAAATATGTCAGGAAATATCTCTTTGTCTGACACTTCTAGTCCTCGAAGTTCGACCACGTTTTTGGCACGCGCGTCGAGGCGGAAAAGAAGAAAAGGGCGTACACGAGTGGCATGAGTCCATTCTTGCTCTCATACCATCATGTCCATATCGCCTCCATCGTTGGACACTGAGGAAACGCTGCTTCTTTCTCTCCCCGACGAACTATTGGCCATTATTGCCCTCGACCTGGACGCCAGTGCACTCTTTCATCTTTCCCAAACATGCAGAAGACTCCATTTCTTTATGCTCCCCCTTTGTCTGGCTCATCTGGGTATTTCTGAATCGGACATCACCAGTGGGGAAATCACGTTTTCGTTGCGTTTGCGGGGAAGTACGCTGCCCATCGACACATTAGCTTGTATCCAGAGTGCATTGTGGATAACATCTCTGCACACCGTCACTTTCACACTTCCAGCATGCCGCAGTCGCTCGAAAGCACTCCTCGCCCCCGAGATGGCCAGGGTGACGCGTTTGTTCACGAAACTCGTCTCCGTAGAGAGTGTAACATTCCTTTTCCAAGGCATGACCCATGACACGAGTAGGAATAGAAGCTCATATGCCAAATGGTTCATTGAACAATGGATGCCAGAAGTCATTGATGTCCTCGACTTGGTTAACGCAAAATCCTGCAAGCAGCTGGAAATCAGACATCCTGATTGCGAGTGGGTCCTCGTGGGTGCTACGGGGAGTACAGCTGGTTCTGATGCAGTCCACAGTGGGAGTGCAAAGGAGGTGATACAGTCTGATTTCGAGGAATCATTCATCGAAGCACCTTCTAGACTTCACTCATTGACGTGTGGACTGAGGCTTGGGCTTAGGAAGAAGCTGACTGCTCTCGGTGGGAGAATTCGCCGCAAACTTACGCGCAAACCTCCAATCGCGCTTCCCGATTCTTGTTCAGAGGATTCGGGGAGTATTTCATTTGCAGATGTGGATTCTATTCTTTCCCCAGCCCCTAGATCATCTTCCTTCTTGACGCTTGTCGGTGGACCTGTACAGTTCCCATTGAAAAGAGAAGAAGACAGCGAAAATTGTCATCCCTCTCCCCCATCGGCCACCGGCGATTATCACAGTCAACTCAACAAATTCTCTATCCAGACTTCATTTTTAATCTACCCGGCGTTTTCTGGGTGGACGCTATCCCTCATGCGCACCTCTCCACTCACCCATCTCTCTATATTTGGCGCATTCTGCTTTGCACCAGAAGTATGGACCCAATTTTTAGGGTCCATCCCCGAGGCGTCTCCCCTTATTACTCACCTCACTCTTGGTGGCGGCCTCATTGTCGTCCCAGAAAACGCGATTCTGGATTTGATATCCCGTTTACCGCTTTTGCAAAACATCCAACTCCTTCTCACGCACGATTCGAATAAACAAGAACGCTCTTTCAACTATCTAGCTCCCGCCATGTACGGTGGCGTCTACGCCAAACAAACTCAACTCCCCGTTCTAACGAACCTCAAGCAAATCCACGCTCATTATAATTTCATTTTCGCGCTCCTTTGCCGGGATTTGATTCCGAATATAGAGGAGATTACGCTGGTGAGGTATTTCCCAAATGCGCCGCTGTTAAGAGAGGTGCGGGAAATTGTAGACGTTGCATTGGAGAGGTTAGCGGAGTTGGGGTTGCATCCGGTGTTGAATGTGAATGTGTTTCTGGCGGGGTATTATGCACTCGTTTTCCCGCATAGTTTGCGGTTCTTCGATATCGAGGATTTACTTTCGTTCGACGATCCGGATGAAGCACCCATCGAAGGGGTGTCTACGCTGCGGTTTACGAACTTTTTACCGCAGCACGAGAGTTTACAGGATGTGGTCGAGTGGATATGTGCGTTCAGCGAATTGAAGCATGTTGTAGTGGAGCAGCATGCGCTGGTGTCGCATATGCCGGCGGATGAGGATGCGTTTTGGCTGCCTGTGATGGTGTTCCGGCAGCATACGAGGGTGTGTAGCTTCGAAGTCTTTGGGGCGACGGTGGAGTGGGATGATAGGAGACGGTATGCAGATGTTGTGAGGGAAAGGCAGTCGAGGTACCCCAATGGATACGGGAGAGCGTTTGAGCCATGGGTGCGTATGAGTTTGCGACTCTGCGGCTTGTTTTTTGTTGGCTGATGGGGGACCTGTGTAGGAATGAATGAAACAATAGATGTCTTTTGTACGAAATGTATGAGGTTGAAACGATAGACTGTTGTAATTTACTTACTATACATGGCTGATGATGTAGATAGTGTATTGGCTGTATAATCTGTGCTAGTTTCTTAATTATGACGGGTGCTCCTCGATACACATAAACTTGAGGCTCATTGAATTTAGGACGAGAGTACCGAACTGCAAGAGATACTTGGATCCAAGTTGAAACCATTTAAATTATAATAATTTACATGAATACATACACCATGCACAAGTAAACCATGGTAGAATAAGACAGTATTTCTAGGACGGGGAAACTGGTAAATCTGTCGTTCCTGTAGGGGGTGAAATGGTCTTGGAGATGAAGAAATCCTGCAATCCTTCCGAACTCTTCAGACGATAATGTTTTCGGAATTCTTCAGAGGTGAAGAATCTTTCGACTTCCTCCCCATCGGCGAATCCTGCTTTCAACTCGCCTAGTATTTTCTTCGCGGTTGACCGAACTGTGGGTTTGTCGTGTAATCTTTCAACCACTCAAATTGCAAAGCGATGTAACGACTGCGAGTCAGATTTGGATCAGTTCTGAAGACCTTGTACGCATGTAGAGTCGCCTGGTCTTCCTCTCTGCGTAAATACGTCTCATCACAGGATATCCTAGGCTCGAGACCCGCCTACCTTGACAGTATAGGGTATACGGGCAGAAATACTGACAAGGTAGGCTGGACGCACTTTACACGGGCCTCGCAGATGAACTTTTCAAACTCCGCGATACCTTATGAGGAAGGAGTTGTGGCGCGTTAGGGGAGGATTATTCCTCTACTCATCGGCAGACACCTCAACAGAAGTAGGCTTCATATTATTTTATTTGTTGTGCGCAGTAAGGATGAAAAATTGGGTCAGATTTCATACTGTATTGCTGTCATACATGGTGTATAGGGTGTTCATCTTCCTGCTTGCAAATGAGAGTATAATATAATTTTTAAACCCATAAATTATTATCAATACATCATTAGAAGGTCTCAAAAAATATTTGGCCACAATTTGAAGGAGTTTCCAGCGAACTATCCATGCAATTCCTCTCCACAACGCGCTCGGGGCGTTTCTCGTTATGGTATCGCGGAGTTTGAAAAGTTCATCACCAAGCACTGCGTAAAGTGCTTCCAGTCTACTTAGCAGCTATTCCATCTCCACCCTCCCTTCTCTGGAACTAGCTGCTTTGTAGACTGGCCTGGCGAGTCTACCCGTAGCCCAAAAGAGTGGATTTCTCGTAGAAAGAGTTTTAGAAAGTGGCAGAGAAAGTAGGAGTCGTCATTACGACCTCTGCATGGATATCTGCTAGCCGCGTTGCTACTTCTGGTAGAGGCACTATGAAGTGGGTGGCGGACCTGGAAGAAGTTAGATAGAATGTGGATGAAAAGGATAGGAACTTACTGTGGAGGATCTTGATCTGGAGACGGGGCTCGAAAGAATCCTTGAAAGGCAGCGAGCCGGATAGGAGTGTGTGTAAGAGAATTCCAAGTGCCCATATATCGTGAGCTGGATGGGGAGGTGGCTGCGTTCGTGCGAGAAGCTCTGGGGGTGTGTAAGGCAGAGACCCCGGCCTCCAAAAGCTGTTGCTGGTGGTTTCGGCTGCGGCTGCGGTAGTCGAGTTGCGGTGGCGTGGGCGAATGAGCGAGGTGTGGTGCGTAGGCATACCCAGAGATCGCATCGACTTTTTCGACAGCGATTGGGTGAATGTCGACGCTGACGCCGACGAGGATACGGAGAGTGCATGTTGTATAGGCCCTGAAGGGATGCTTTCGTCCTGGTCAGATTCCTCCGTGTAGTCTTCGAGACCTCCCGGCATTTTCCTAGCCATCCCAAAGTCGCCAATCTTGCAGACACCGAGCTCGTCAACAAGGACATTCTCGAGCTTGATATCTCGGTGAACGTATTTCGCCACCTCATGGAGGTATCTGAGCCCCCGGACGACTTTCCTAAACATCATCCCNGCGTCATCCTGGGGTAATGCTGGCCGTCCGTCCCGTTTGAGAATATCAAATAGCGACCCCGCAGGGCAGTACAACGTAAAGAAGTAGTCTGCGTACGGGGTGTGTTCCGCGAAGAACAGGGGCAAAACGTGCTCATGGCTGAGACACGACCAGACGTCGGCTTCGTGGTCCAAGCGTCTGCGCGCGAGTGACGGGTTGCTCTGCTTGTTCAGATCCGAGCGGCGCACAATCTTGACGGCTACGACGGAGGCGCCAGGAGAGGTGGACTTGCCTTTCCGAATAATGGAAAAGGCTCCCTGGCCAATGACTTCCCCGAGAGAATAGCCACCGATGACAGTACCCTCGCTATCAGGGGGTAACGACACTCGCGGANGAGATGGNCTGAATGAAGACAAGAACATCGCGCTGGGGACATCGTTTGCGGTGTGGTTCATCAACATCTTCCAACTGAGCGCTTAGCGAGGCTTCAGACGAGATGTTGAGTGCCGATGCATTCGGATTCCCCTCCGCAGTAATTACAGTTGGCTTCAATTTCGAACGTAAATCGTCAGGACCGGGAGACTGTACATGTACAAATCTGTCCGAGGAAGAAACGTCAGTAACTCGTTCAATGCGCGAATGCCCTGTGTACATCAACAGTGGTTTGCAGTAGCGAGGGTCGTTTAGGTGTGGGAGGTTCAAGAGACAGGTGTCGAGGTCAAGTGGTCGTGGTCAGAGGTCAAGGAACAGGCGGTGTTCCGTTTTCGGTTGGATCTTCAGACTCATTTTCGGCCGCTAAAATTTCCTGGGTCCGACGGCCCGTTGATCCGTTTCCAATTTTGGGGATAACTCGGAGCTCATTCCGGAGCCAGCATTTTAGTCAATACCCATCGGTGGCGGGAATATGTCATGAAGTACTGACAGATATACATGAGAAACTAAGCCGTCTTTCCGCTCGTTACGAGTTCGTGTGCAGTATGACCTCTCCACGGTATTCTCCACCGCTCTCTGTCGAGACCTACCACTAACCTATGCCCAGATTCAGATAGTAACCAATGTCCACTAACCACTAAACTGACCTGGCGAAAGAGGTTTATCTAAGCCAGCCAGGAACATTTCCCTAGGTAACGATGGGAACAAGTAGTCCGGATGGAAGATGTGAATATGAATGTCCCGCGCACTTTTTCCCAAAAGTGAGCGCCAAAAAGAAAGTGCTCTCTTCGCAAAGTCGGAATTTGTTGGGGATGAATCAACCTCTGTCATGAAAGCCCCGATGGAATAATAAAGAAAATGGCCATACGATTTCGAGCTATACAGTTCCAACATGCAATTAACTAGCGTCCTATTATTTCACAAAGTAAACGTTTAGAGTATTGCCAATTAATTAAAGGTTTTCACACATCCGGGACCCAGGTTCTGGAATTGTCTCACACTTCGACCATCTCCTATGCTTTCTCTCCCAGTCATCAGCTAGCGAAGTGTGTCAGTTCTAAACAATATTATTCTTATTATTCAATCCGAGGCTCGACGACTGGGTGCTGTTTCGATGGCTCGGTTCCGTTTCGGGGTGATATGCGTCCAATGCAAGTGAAGCCCTCAAAAAAATCGACTCAATGTTTTGTCGCCCGCCAAAACGGGTCTAGCCAATTGTCGAAGAGCTGCGTAGGGGAAATGTCGTCTGCCGGATTGAGCCGTGGTTCTCCTTGATATATACGCACTACTCTTACCATCGCTGCTGCTTTTTCTTTCATTCAGCGTCCAGGGGTGCCCTATGTCGTGGTCTAGAGCGGGCTTACCCTCCAAGTCTAAGGTTTATGCCTCGCTATGAGAACGACGATGTCTATATGGATCAACGTCCATATGAACGGTAAGCATATTCTCAGTAATTTCTCCAACTGACCACCCAGTGCTTTCCTGCCTTTCTCTCTTTCGCCGCGCGGCCATTGGTTGATTAGTGTGCAATCTATCATCTTCACTGTACCGTCAGCCGTTCCCCGCTATCTGGTACGTATTCCCCTCGCCGATGACTGACTTGTATTTACCAGTCTTCTCAAGCCCAACGGCACTCCGTATACATCCTCAGCCTTGGACTTTCGATTGATGGCGAACGAGCAAAGGGGTTGGGCGCGTTATAACGGCCAGAAGAACGCATCTCGGAATGACCGACCTAACAGGGATCGAGGGAGCTTGAGGATGGAAATATTGTTTGGAGGCGCTGCGCGGGGCCATTTCGGAAGTGAAGAGGCGGCGGGGTGATCGCTGGAGTGGCTCGAAGATTGGGGAGTAGGGGGTCCTTTGAAGAATCCGAAAGCAGTGCAAGTGTAAGTACGTCGTATTCTAGAAATACAATCGGAAACTCACCAATGTCAAAGGTCCCGGAAATTCTTGTCAGCCAAATCGAAAACTCGGACGTGGACTTTCGATTGATGGGACCGAGCGAAGTTTGGACGATGGCTTAAGAAAGTATAAGGTGAAGATTTCCGCGTGAATCCTATAACGGCGACACTCTTTCCTCAATTCTTTCAGTGAGCCATCTGCATATGTTCTTTCAACGGATAACTTCAGATTTTCCGCCACTCCTATATGAAAGAGGGATTCAGAGTCTTGTAATTTGTAAACTCATACGGGATTTCGTGTAGCTCGTACGGAACTCTACTGGCAGATAGATACCAAGGGATCCCGTTTACCAATAGCCATGTACCACGTACCTAAGTATATAAAGAAACTGGGAGCCCCGATATTAGCATTGCTGATTTCGCCTGTTTTCATACACCCAGACAGTCGTGCCGTAGTAGCCTTTGACGCACAAATCTCTTCAACTTGCGCAGAATTATCTCGTGGGAGTGTTTAACCAATTATCCGGGGCGTGGGGGAAGTTACTCGGAGTTGGAACGAGGTACGATGGAAGCAATTCACAACGCTGACTCTTCCTTTTCTCTCCAACCTTCAAGTTCTCTAAAAAATAATGTCAGAAACCCTCCGAGACATAAAACCAGATCTTATCGCTGTCCTCACACAAACTGCGAAGAACGAGCAGGAGAAAGTTCAGAGACTGGAGCTCCGGGTAAAGGATTGACTGCGAGCCGATTTCAGTGTACAATAGATCTCTGAACCTATGCCTTAGCTCAACCGTCTGCAGGCTGAATATGATCTCTCACTTATCCACAAAAAGCTAAACCTCGACCAGATAGCAAAGCTTGAGCTTGATTTGGAGGCAGCTCGCAGCGGCAATAACCTTGAGCAGTTAAGGAATGAGAACATAGCGGAAGTAAGTGGCATTCTTCGTCGAGGATGATCGTTGGAATCTGACCATATATTGCAAAGATCACGCGTCTCTCGGTATGACTTCACTATCACGTGTGCAAAGAAGTTCCTAAGAACGTTAAACTGCCATAGGATGAGCGCATTACAAGACTGGAACAGCAGCGCAACGAGTGGAAGCTAGAGTGTCAGGAGTTGAAGTTGAAACTTCGTCGTCAAGAGGAGGTGAGTCGTTATAGAAATGCCCCGCCGTATCATTGATCTAACGTTGCCTTCCCCTCGCAGTTGACTACTCAAGTGGAGGATAAGTTGCAGGTGAGGATGAACCAACGCCTAGTTGTTAACATATATCACTGAACACGTTCCCACAGACAGCCAAAACATCTGTTCGTACAAATTTCCTTCATTCCGGGCGTTGATCCTGACGTTCTCAAAGTTGGAAGGTTCCGAACGATATCACGAAAAGTATCTCAAGGAAAAGGAGAACGCATTGGAATGGAAAATCGTCAGTATGGATGGATCCTCCGTCCCATTGCTGTCATGAATCGTACAATCATAGAAATATCAGCAGACTCAAGTAGTCTGTGAGTCGGAAGCAACGATGTCTAGGAAACGCAAGGTGAACATTCTCTGCGTGTTTATCCAACAGTTTCATATTAACATGCTATCAGAGGGACGAGTCGGAAGGAGATGACGGCACTGATTGGAGAAAGGTGTGTTCAATCCTTAACTCTTCGGTTTGATCAAACGCTCACGTACGTGTTGACCGCCAGAGATATCTTGAGCTCGAAAACCAGGTCAAATCCAACTCGGCGATGGGTACGCTTCCACAAGACGTATGTTACGGCCCTTTCTTCCGAACCAGATCCGTTTGACGTTAATGCGGACCTAGGACTCAGAGGAAGAGACGTCTAGGACGGAAGAGTCGTCAGACGAAGAAGAGCCACAGAATATCAAACCTACAGATGAAGAGTCGGAAGAAGAACCCTCGGAAGAAGAACAGACAGACGAAGACACAGAGGAGGACGTATACGACGCAAACTCAGAGCAGGAGGTGTCAGGAAAAGACTCGGAAGCTAGCTCAGATGGCCTCGAGGAGAGCTCTCCGCTAGATTCACTGGATGTTGATGTTGCTGTACGTATGTTTCCGAAGTCTTGGCCTGTTACCAACTTTTTTGCGTGTCAGCTCCGAGGCCGACAACCAATGGCCCATACACTGACAAAAGTATTTAAGAGGCTCTGCAATTCCTCCCATGATCAGAGCCGTCCCAAACCTCTGAGGATGTTTAGTATTGGCAAACATGCGACTAATCTAGTAGACATGCTGGAACAATTCTTATACAAGGTGTTTTCTTACTATTTTTATTCTTGATATTCTCGCATTGATACTGCGACAAATTAGAATCCAGAATGGTCGTGGGTAAAACAGAGTCCTCAGATTTTCTTTCTACTGACCCAGGGCTCAAAGGGATTTGCGGCGCTATATAGTACTTCACTCCGATCAAAATACCATTTTGAAGACCGCAGATGGTGGGCATCTCCTTGTAGCAAGTCCTGCAAGACAATGGGATCCCAAAGTAAACAATTGGATTCTGTTATCGTTATCTCACTGGACTGCATCCCATGGACCTGTGTCTGTCTTCCAGGTACTTAGTGACAAACAAGTATACTACCATGGAGTATACAAAATATGGACGCATGCCCAAGATTGCTTCTGGGGGAACCGTAATCAGGTGAGAAACCGGAATCTGTTTGATAGGACACCTCACTCTTTCATATTTATTGTTGTTGTCTTAGATCCCAAAGGCATTCCTTCGTACGACGAAGACGTCCAAAAACCAACCGACGAATGCATGGTTTGACAAGCAATCAGAAGATTACAGTGAGGGAAAATTAAAGGTCAAATTCCACATCATGGAATGTATCACATTCAACTACCGATTGGATTCTGCGTTGAGAAGTTATCGTCCCTGCTCGCTTCAGAACAGCAAGGCTAGCCAGCGTACGAAAAGCGGCCCACCCAAGAAGCGTCGAAAGACGAGCGCCTGAAGGACCTCTTTCATGACACTCCCTTGTTACCATAGACATGACAAAATGTAGAGATTGTTCATCCTATAAAGGATTCCTTTCAACAGTGTTTTTTTGTTCTGAATGTTTTCCTGCTCCAGTCCAAGGACAAATGCCAGAAACAGCTCAAGAATGTACTCATTACCTGTTTCACTGTGTATTGTTTATATTCATCTTTCATCTACGAACCATATGATCGTTGACCGTTCATTTCGATTTTGAGAGCCCTGGTCATGCCGGAGTAAAACTTCACTCGTGGCAATACTAGTCCAAGCGCATTTAGTGTATACCACCACTACAGTTGACTGACACCTACGTTCAAAAATGATGACATACCGAACCGCAAATATTTTGAAATGGCACCCACATCATCTGTTCTCGTTCATACGTACCTGCCGTCGATCAGGAATACAGACGGAACCAACAACTCGCAAACGAGTCTCGAGCGAGCATCCGCGTGTGGTGAGGCGTACTGCTGTTGATCCATGACTGTGGTGGCTTGAACCATAGTTATGTCGTAGCTAGCTCCAATGGATTAGTGCCCCACTCACCATATATCCAAGATATATCTGCAACCGCTAGGAGATGGGCACGTCAGAGCCTCCTATCTCGAAAAACTACCACCCTGCTTATCATTGCGAACCCTCTTTGACACTCCCATTCAAGAAGTGCTTGCTGATTCGTGCTAGTTGGACCGTGATCGTGAACAGGAGAATAACAAAAGATAGAAGTGCACACCGCTGCTCGAAGGATCTGAGCCTCAGTATGATACAGGAGATTGGACGGCTGGAAAATCGAGCTCAGAGATCCTATCTGAGTCAAAGTCCCACAAGAGGGAGAAGACTAAGGGAACGTGGGGTGCGGATTGTCAGATGAGACCAGACTGCTACTATTGAAATTGTTCTGGTAATTGGTCCCTTCAATCCATTAAACCAGGTGCTAACGGCCTATTTCGCGTTCTACCAACAGATACGTTCAGAGATAGCCATGGGGGACCTCGTGATGAATGCAATTGTACTTATCAGAGCCCCAGGATTATTTTGTTTAGCTGAGCGAACCGCTGCTATATAAATCGTCTCTGTCGAACGCCACGCAAGACTTCTCCTGGCCCTACGGCCCTTCGCTGGTAGATAAACACCAGAGAAAGCAATACGAATAGAATCTTAGGATTCTCCGGCTAGCGGGTATGCATAACTAAAGTTGAAAGAAACCGTACTGAGAAGACGCCACATTGATGTTGGCCTGGTTGAGTTTGCCTGTTTTCCTGGATACAATCTCTCGTACCGGTGTCGTTGACGCTCAGGTTGCTTTTACAGCTTGGCAGGGAGTACTTAATCTCCTCCATTCAATCGGGCGTGGGGAAACTACTCGGAGAAGGAACGAGGTATGATAGAAGGAACCCACAACCTAGACCCTGACTATTCTTTTTTCTCATACCTTCATTGGCAGTCTTTGCGATGTCGCAGACGCTCCAGGACATAAAACCGAATCTTATCGCTGTCCTCACGCAGACTGCAAAAACCGAGCAGGAGAAAGTGCAGCGACTGGAGCTCCGGGTAAATAATTGACTGCGACTGATTTGGGCGTACAACCTCTGAATCCATATCTTAGCTCAACCGCCTGCAGGCTGAATATGATCTTTCACTTATCCATAAAAAGCTACACCTCGATCAGATAGCAAAGCTTGAGCGTGATTTGGAGGCAGCTCGCAGCGGCAACAATCTTGAGCAGTTGAGGAAAGAGAACATAGCGGAAGTAAGTGTTATTTCTCGTAGGTGGAATCTGACCCGTGAAATCCCTTCCATTAATTGAAAAGATCACGCGTCTCTCGGTACGCTTTCAATATCCCGTGTGCGAAGAGGTCCTAAGAATGTTAAATTGTCATAGGATGAGCGCATTACAAGGCTTGAACAACAGCGTAATGAGTGGAAGTTGGAGTGTCAAGAGTTGAAGTTGGAGCTCCGTCGTCAAGAAGAGGTGAGCTGACATACGAGGTGTCATGTTGTACTATCGATCTTATATCACCTCTCTTTCCCCTCGTTGTCGACTTGTCAGACCGAGGACAAGCTACAGGTGAGAGTTGAACCCATTAGCAGCTCTGTTAGTGTAAATCACTGGAAATGACACGTTCACAGACAGCCAGAACATCCGTTCGTATAAATTTACTTTCTCCTGAAAGCTTATCCCGACGGTTTCAAAGTTGGAAAGTGCCGAACGGTTCCACGAGAAATATCTCAAGGAAAAGGAGAAAAAATTAGAATGGAAAACGGTCAGTACTTATGGAATATTCACTGTCTTACTAGTCTGACACTCGTACGTATAGAAATACCGACAGCTTCAAATAGACTATGAAGCGAAACCTACTATGTCTAGAAAGCGTAAGGTGAGCCTATTTTGTGTATCCAATCAATGTTGTCAGACCAACAGCATCTTTGATCAGCGGGATATTTCGGAAGAAGAATCAGATCGAGAAGAGGAACAGGACGGAGATGAGGAGGAGGAGGCGGAGGCGAAGAAGAAGAAGAAGAAGAAGGAGAACGAGGAAGAGGAAGAGGAGGAAAAGGGTAAGCAGGAAAAGGGGAAGAATAATTCAGCATTATCGGGGAAGGCACAGGTCAACCTCCATGTCATGGTAAGCATCGCCTCAGAGATCCATTGTATCGCTCTTCATATCCTCAAAACATAGCTTCGCCAATCTACCTTTACAACAGTTGCCCAATGCAAGGAACTGTTCAAGGCTTTTAGCACTGCTCCTGCACCACGTCTAAGCGAAAAAAATTGCAGAATTCCCATCGAATATAATATCGACACAACATTCTCCAACATTATCGAGAAGGTACGTATGCATATGTCTCTTCCTAGAGTAATTCATCTAGATCCAATAATACATGAGTAGGAACCTCGATGGAAAGAGTGTGTGTGGCTGACTTGTTGAGACTTCAGTTGATGAATAAACCTTGTACAGATACTTGACAGATTACCTCCTCCTAACAGCTTCTCACACGACCATTATGGACGAGGAAAACGGACATATGTTGCTAATAACCCCTGGTCGTCGATGGGATGTCGATCAATCACAATGGAGGCCGCAATATTCTCCATTTGTGGCGCACTGTGGCGCACCCAAGGCTGTACTAATAAACGAAGGCTGCAGCAATGTGGTTTACTGTGGAACTTACATTTTACGACAACTGCACAGAAAGCATAGTGCGATGACGTGGGGGCTTGACGAGGATGTGAGCTCCCGAACTATGTGTACTCTTTCGTTGATTAACCATGATATTTGACAGCCACCAGCCCGTCTTATCAACAATACCCTAGTCAGGCCGAATAGGTCTGATCCCCAACTTAACTGCGAGCTTTTGAATGAATACAAGGACGGAAAGTTACCGGTCAATGTGATGTTCCTAGAACGTGTTGGGTACAAGATAGAGTTGTACAACACCATTGCAGGCATGATTTCAGAGATAGAGCCGAAAAGGTCCAAACGTAGGAAGGTGTAACTTCTGCTTGTACCACCCGCCAATCATGTCTATGTATATACTAGCTCAGCTCCTTTGTTCCAACGTCTTTGTGCAATTGCTTGGATATTCGAGTCATCCTTGACTCGTCACGGCGTCGATCCATGGTTGCTCCGCAACCTCCATCAAGCTCGCCAATCTGCATGGATAACGCAAAAATGTCAATACAATACCAAACCGCAAACGTTTTCGAAACAGCACCTACTGGATCTGTTCTTGTTCACGCCTGCAATGCCCAAGGCTCGTGGGGTGCCGGGATCGCTACAGCCTTTCGCGATCGTTATCCCGATGCATTTGTAGAGTACAAAAATCATTGTAAGAGTAACCCACCAGAAAGTCTCGCCGGGACCTGCCTCCTTATCCGCGGAGACATCCATGACATAGCGTGTCTATTCACGTCTAAGGCATATGGAAAGAAGAAGGATTCTCAGGATGAAATCTTGAAGAACACGGAGGGTGCAGTCGAGGACCTTTTTAGGCAGAATACTGAAAACAAGCCATTACATGCTTGGTACGTGGTCCTCGTCTCGTTTTCCACCTCTAAATCTACTGAGATCGCTGCTACTAGTCGTTTCAATTCGGGCAAATTTGGTGTTCCTTGGGAGAAGACTGAGTCCGTATTGAAGGACTTAACCAAACGAAATTTCGGAAAGGCCATCAGTATCACAGTTTATAATCCACTCCCAGGAATGGTCTAGAGAAACGGTAGTCTTCGAATTCCTGACGCCTCATCGGTCAGAAGGATTCAGAATTTCTTCAGTGACAATTCACTTCTTCAATAATTGTGTTCTTACCACAAAACCTATTGATGGCCAGATATCCGCACTGGAGGCGAACACTTTCTTGAGAGAGTACTATCGTAATGTCGTTGGGGAGTCGAGACTACATTTTACGTATAGGCGTCCGGTGAGAAAAATCAGGGTCGTTGCATGATGTCGCCTGGTGCAGTTGGGTAATAGGTGCCAGGTTTCTTTCTGACCACTACCCGATGTTGTCTTCAACAATCGAAGATATCAAACCGGACATTATAGCTGTCTTGACACAGTCCACGAAAACTGAGCAAGAAAAATCTCAACAACTTCAGGCGCAGGTTGTCGCTCTCCTACCACCATCGTGTGAGACACTCAATACCACTGTTCTTAGTATGACCGCTTGAAGGCCGAATTCGATCTCACATCTAGCCGGGCGACTACATACTCGAACGAATTAACTAGTTGCAAGCAAGAAATAGAGGTTTTGAAAGAACAACTAGAATCAGAGAAACAAAGAAGGACAGATGGCCCCCAGGTGCGTCCGTAGACGTTCTTTCAATTCATACTGTCTGAAACTATGTGATCAAGGGTGTAAATGAACCAGTAAGACCACCACTGTCACTTCATCGTGAACATTTTTAGGGAGTCGGAGCCTACAGAACGAATACATCGAGGAGTTAGTCCAGGAGAAGCAGAATCTTCAGGATAAGTACAAAACGCTCAAAGAGCGGAACCGATCCTGTAAAAACGTACGCAGCACAACTCAATCCTGTTTCCGGTCAGACATCTACCATTCGCCGTATTCTGCAGACCATCTCTCAATTGAAGGCGGAAAATGAGGTGCGTCCATTCACTTTGGGCCGTGGGATCTGATGCATTAACGGCCATGCGCAGGAGACTACAACCTCTGTGCGTAGTAGTATGATTGAATTCAGACCCAGACTCACCATAACTGTAACTCGGTAGCTTCAGAACGCAGAAAAGTATCACCAGATGTACAAGGACGAACGAGAGGAGAAACGCGAGTGGAGAAGGGTAAAAAGTGCGAGGTTGCTGTAATATTCTCTCTAACAATCCAATAGAAATTCAGGGAGCTTGAAGCAAGCAACAATCCGGAAGAGCCAACGTTGGGGAAGGTGAGGCTGCCTGACTGACTATGTGTAGTTCCGGGCCAGTCAAATAACCCATGTTTCTGTTAGGAGATATCCGTTGCCAAAGTAGAAGAGATTCCCCAGAGACCCCCGTCTCCTCCCATGCCGAGGGTGGACGTGAACTTTGAGGTGCGCGTGAGCTTCATTAGTACCTCCTCAATTGTCGCTTACTGTTGTGTCTATCCTTCCTAAAATAGGCGAATAAAACACACTCTGATCTTTCGCAAGCAAAGGCACTCCTTAAGAGCATTACCCTCGTTGCCGAGAATCGCCCGCGAGATGAAGATTTAGCACCGATACGACTTTTGAATCAAGGGTTGAGAGAGACGGTCATGGAAGCCATCCAACAGGTGAGTTCTTCCTAGGACCGTCTCAATGTGAACTACTCATCAAGATTCGTCCTAGAAACCGGATTGGGCAACTGAGTGCGTTCCTAAACTCCATAGTCATGAATCATAAACTCAAGCGGATGGTAGAACATTGCAGGACTACTTCCTCATCTCTGAGGAAACGGATACCACCATTTGTGAACCAAGAACTGGTCACATCTTGCAGATAATCCCCTCACGTCAGTGGGATAGCACTGAGCGGACGTGGAAGCCTCTTTCTCAATTTAAAGGATGCCGCGGAAGAACAAGGGCAATTTTTATCGTTCGAGCTGAAGGAACGTACTATCTGGGTGTCTACAAGTTTCACTCCCTCAGACATAGTTTTGGAGGATGTCAATGGGGCATGAAGCAAAAGGTGAGCGTCTACCTGGTTCTGGCTGGGGGTCGCCTCTGATAACTCTGTTCGCTGTAGCCACCGCAAAACCTGATTGACAGCACAATCATAGGCAACGGGCCTCGAACCGAGGTGCAAAAGGCTGAATTTCAGAAAGACTACGAGGAAGGCAAGTTGACGGTCAAAGCTGTCATTCATGAATGCGTAGGATTCGACTCGGCGTTGTATGCATATCTGACGGGACAGAGGACTGGGTCCAAGAGAGGAGGATCTGTACCAGAAGGGAGAGCCGGAAAACGTCTGAGGACGATATGAGTAGACCTATTTACCCTGACTGTGAAGCGTGGCGAGAACGATTTGGAATGTTTTCTTGAATGTTGACCCTTCCACTACGCATTGTTCTTCTAAATGTCATGTCGAATTGGTCTATCTAAGGTATGTATATGGTCATAAGCATAAGTGAACTTTTTCCGTCAAATTTCCCGCACCTCTCTGATGTTGGTGATACTACCAAGATTCTAATGTCACCGCCCATGTTTAGTTCGCCACAAACACATGCAGACCAGAAGCAATATATGTTAAACGCTGATACTCAAATGGAGGATCCTCGGGGACGAGGCCTAGTCGAGGATCGTCTCGAACGGAAACGAACCAGAGGGAACAACTTCGGGCGGCAATAAAACTACACGAGCGGGACAGGAGCTGCAAAACGAAATGATAAGCAGAACAGAACGCAACCAAAACCTGTGGAACATTATTGCAGACGCTGAGAGAAGACATTCTTGCGCCGCGCTATGTGCGCATTAATCTCATATTCCCATTCTTCTTTCACAGTCCGTTCTGAACGTATCATGAAAGCTATATGACGAACACTTGCTTCATTTAGGGTCCATCCAGAAGTGGGAAGTATGTTCTCTATAAATGATCAACGATATCTACATGAATTTTGTCCCTGAATTTTGACAATCTTCGATCATGTTCAGAGGAAGATCTTCG
>LBLO01000348.1:0-29808 GCA_004354395.1 Chondrostereum purpureum | reverse complement strand
CAAACGACCATAGGTTTGCACCTGTAGTCAAATACACATCCAATGTTTCCTACGTGCGAGAGCTCCTGCGTCTTGTCCCAGCTCTATCATGATTCGGTAAAATTGGAGCGGTACGTTCTCTTTTTCTATTCAAGCTCATGGGAATATAGGCTTGTTAGAAAGCGTCAAAAANGCCATCCCGCTGCGAGGGCTACTTCAATCCTGCTTAACCCAGAGCAGAAAAAGGGGGAGGGATGTAGGTCCACTGGGGATTTTGCATCATAATTCGCACACACCTCCTTAGAGATTCGCAGCAAAATCTGGTCAGCGTCGGCGGATTTTCCTTCTTCGCTCATAGTGAAAGTAGACAAAGGTATTAAGATTTTTCCGCTACGATTTATCTAATTCCATTCATTTGATTCGGTGTGATCAGGATGCTGTCTGTACAAGGCCGGATGATGTGGCGCAAAATTCCCATGCAAAACACGTGACAGTGATCCGGGACGGATGCTTGTCTCCCTCCGAAAACCTACTGCTTTTCGTCTCCCATCATGCATTCGTACCTATTGTGGAATCTGTACAGTTAAAAAAGAACAATATGCATCAAGCTTCATCAAAGATGGTCATTTTCAATCAAGAACAAGGGCTCCGACGTTAACTTTTGGAGGCCCAATTATTCCTCTTTTGTTTCGTCTTGTTCTTTCCTGCTTTCCATGACAACCCAACGAATGGACTTGCATACTTATAATAGCAGAAATGATATCCTTCTAGACATCTTCATATGGCCATGTCCCCAGAACAACCTCTTTCCGATCCAGCTGATGCGACACTCTTTACGCCTCTGACCGGAATGTACCTCGCATTCTCCTTCGACATTGAAGAAACGTTCGATTTGAACAAGTGCGACATCGACGAACAAACTCAGGAAGCTATTAACAACTTTCCACGACGCACATATGTGGGATATTGTGCTCATGTACGGGATCTTCATCTGTTGTAGTCCTGCATTGATGATCTCTGTTCTTTTCATAGCACGAAGATCTTCCTCTCGCGACAAGGAAGTATCAGAGAGTAGTGATACGGGCCCTTCAACAAGGCCTGCCTCCATCTATCCCAGAACGAGGAATACAATCCGGCATGTGTCTTCCCGTCTTCCCCGAGAAATATCACCCTCTGCGTCGCAAACCTCTTCACATCAACAAAGAACTGCCATGGCCGAATCTTTATCATCCCACTTCGATGGATGTAACAGTTCGGCTTCCCACTGAAATCCGTGATTATACGCAGGCGTATTGCATGAATGTCCCTGACTGTGCGGGGGTTGGATGGTATTTGTATCGTGATGGAGAGAGGATGGCTGGTCGAACACCAGAGCCTGATGAGGACTTGCAAGAGCAGGATGGCCAGAGTGTATCTCCACCTCCTGTAGATCCCGTACCTCCAATCTCCGTTTTGGCGCCGGTTGATCCTCGAAGTCCGTCCAGTCCTCCTCTTGCGGTCGCACCGCCCGATGTCGCTTCCCCTCAAACTTCCGGAAATTTACCAAGACAGAAGGAGGTCGATGACGAACACTCACCGTCCCTTTTTGGCTCTGAAAGTGATGCTGGGTCCGACCTGGAAGGTTATGACGACGACGACGATCTCAATGACTTGATGACCCCAATGATGATGGGTGCTCTAGAGGTCGACATATCCGACGACTATCGCTTTACGCCTGTAGTAAAGTATAGTTCCGATCTATCTGGTATCACTGAGCTTCTGACTGCGCTCCAACTAGATCAAGATTTACTAGAATTAGAAAGGTAAACTATCTCATTATGCTCATTGCAGTTATTTTCTTATCATGCTCTAGGATCCTCAAAAAGTGTCAGGAAGGCCCTCCTGTGCTAGAGCCCGCGTTGAAAGAGGTGAGCTCGGTAAAAGAGCAACAGAAATCGAGTCGTCGTTCCAGTGAGTTTTGTTAGATATTTGCGGTTTTGAGAGATTTCTGACGAGTTTCGATTCCCAGGGATTCGACGGAAAGTCTGGACAACAAATCTAGCGGTCCTAGGAAAGTTTTATTCTCGTACCTTGCGCCAGTAACTGGGAAGACGGGGATTCCTTATACTGTGTTTATTTATTTCTTTGTGTTTTTGTATAATCTAGCAGTTACCCATGGCAACACCACGGTTTCTCCAGTCTCCAGAATCCAGATGACGAACGTCAATTCTGTCACTGCGTTCAGCTCTTGTGTTTACGGCCTAAAGTCTGTTTCCCGCTCAAGATATCCTATAACATGTCACAGACCAAACTCTCTGACAAACGCATCATCGTTGGATAGGCAAGAGATCTTCAATAGTATCCTTGTCCCTTCTTCGGTCGAAGGGAACATAAGAGTTCATGATCGTATGATATACTCCATTAAGTCATCAAGGACGAGGAACAAAACAAGGCGCGTAGTACTAATTGTTGTTGTTTCTCTTTTGTCTCTCCTTGTTCTAACCCTTGTTCCATTGTAACAGAATCTTTCCTTTAAACTGCGCAGTTTCAGCACAAACAAGAGGATTCAATATGACCCAGAACACTTCATCGACTATCGTAGATTAAACAAAGCTATATAAACCAAAGACAAAAGAACGCTATTAGAAAGTTATTAGACTTACACTACATCTAGATAAACCATAGCAAAGGATCGTAAAAATTTCATGAATATGTTACATGCTCAACACTGATCTCAGCTGATAAACCTTCCTTCCATCCACTTCACCTCGCGTTTGCCTTCCAGCAAGGATAGAAAACGTGAGCATCGGCGTCTCCGCTAGATTCCCTAGTCCCGGACTGGTCAGAAACCCATCACAGGTCAAGTTCTCGATAGCCTCGCGGAGACGGCACATAGAATCAACACAATTTGGGGAGAGATTGAGGCTTTGTAGCCATTTACTCTGTTGACTACGGGTAAGCTTGGCTCGGCTGATTGTTGTAGAGGTAGATACATACGTTCTTGTCGACAGAAACACTCATTTCTTGACCTGTTGCATCCCGAAGCCTGATGGAGAACTCGTAACGGTATACAGCGTATGCGCGTTTATAGTCTGTACAGTCACCACACGCAAATTCGTTCCACTTTAGGCTACGGAAGATTAGGCATGTCCTTATAAAAGGTGAAGAACCTACTAGATCTCGCAACGGCTACAATAGACTCGCCCAATCTCCATAGGGACACATCCTACGATCCGCGCAGGAAGGCGAAACTTCTTGGTAGTCTCTAGACTATCAGCGAGGATGACCTTGATCGCAGATGCCTTGCTATGTGGCGTCAGTGGGAGGACAATAGTCGTGTCTTGTTGTGATTGATCCAGTCCAAAGGTAGAAGAGGGATGTAATGTTTGAGTTTCCCAACGCCATTCCCTCCTATGACCCGGGTCAAAGAGACACCAAGAAACAGTAATAGAAACATACTCGAGGAGACCATGTAATCTTGCTGCTGAAGCGTCCAAGATCGTGACATTATCTTCATTCATCCATCCGTCAATCCACCCTGCACGATCTCGTATCTGAACATTCTCCAGGGCGACGTACTGCCCTATCTCCAGCTTCCGAAAAGACAACATCCATGCATCGTCATACAAATTGATGCTAAGAATTCCCGGAGGGACAGGTCTTCGTTCACCACAGTATGGTTTCAGAGAGGCTTGGGTGGTAAAGTCGGACACACAGACCATACCTTTGGAAGATCCTTGTGGAAACACATCATGAATCTAAGTCCCTTGCTGAGCACCACATAGTCGTACCGAATGGCAAGATGCTCACCTTTCCGATGATATCACAGAATCCCCGAGGTGATTTATCGGCCGATATCAGATACAAGTCGGTGTAAACGTGTACTCAAGGATACAAGTTGTATCTATAGATAATAGTAATGGAAAACAAGGTCTCTACATGACCAAAAATGCAAACTTGAGAGCAAATAAGACAAAGTATAACACGTAGTCAAGCAACTTGAAGAAAACAAATCTTAACTATGGTGGGGCTCGGCTACCCCTTCATCTTCATCCTCATGAACTCTCTTCTTCCCCTTTCTATCCACAATACTAGAGCTAGATATTGTCCAGTTTCTTTTTTGTGGGAAAGACTCTGGGCTGGGTGTCCGACAGATAAACCCTATATCCATTTTGTGGTGCCTATCTGAACCAGACTCATTGATGGGGAGGTCTGGTAATGGGCCGGGTGTCTGACCAAGAAGAAACTTCCTGATATCCATTATGTTGGTGCTCTTCTCTGAAGTAGACTGGCCCTGGAGTAGGTCTGGTAGTGAGCTAGGTATTGAAAAAGAAAAGGATGGTGTATCTAGTACCATTCCTTTCACAGAATCAGTATCTGTTGAAGTGGTCATCCTCAGTGGCGATGGGAAATCAAAAGAAAAGACAGGCCGCAGGCTTCCTGTCAGAGGGGGAAGTCCTGGGCTACCAGGGGAGTGTTGTATAGTGGTAACTGCAAAACCATATTCCAGCTCCTGAGGGGAGAACTCGGCAGGAGAGAAACCATAAGGAATCTGGGACTCGGGATTTTGGTTAACAATTGACTCTGCTGGTAAAGCAGCAAAGTCTCTTGCTACATCTTCAACAGCAGGTTCTATAATCTGCTGTTTCTCTTCTCCAACTTGGTGATAGACTTTGAATGCAGGGTTTCGCCATGCAATTTCTCCAGCATTTGGTGGGGTAGTATCCTTCTGCCTGGGAGGTATAAGAAACCAAAATTAGAATCCCAAAGACTACAGTGGCAACAGGGAGAACAAAATAAACTGACTTGGGTGGAATTACTGTAGGAAGTCCATACTTGTTAATATGCTCCTTAGTTTCTGCACTAAATTAATAGAGAGTTATTTGAAAAATCCCAGGAGAAAATATAGTAATATATCTACGGTCTCATGCCAGCCTTTCTGCATCTGTCTTTGATGCAACGGGTTGCAGAATCTTCAAAAGACAGCTTGCTTAGAGGTCTCATCTTAACAGGGGCATTAAGAGCAACAATGTCAAAGACTCTCTGTCTTTTGGTAGGAGGTTGTTGATCTGCCATGGAGGGAATGTAAGAAATAGCCACGAGGCAGCTGCACAAATTTCGGCACTATCTGTGCAATCAATGACTGCATTGATCTGTCATCACTCTGGAGCATCATTGTAGGTCATCAGACTATTTCCTAAAGTGGAGATAGTATAAGGTTGAAGTCTTTGTCAGCAATCATCGCCAAGAATACTTTTTCCTAAAATGGAAAAGGTTTGGATCAAACATGACTCACATACAGATTACACTTTTATTGCCATATACATTCCCGTAGATGTTTTTGCAGAAGCTCCATGTGTTTTAGAGAGCCATGTTTTGAAACTATGAGGGTCATGGATAGAAACCTAAGTCCATGTGTTAAGATAAGTATCTTGGTATCCAAGTGTCCCATAGAAAAGCAGTCTGAGGACAGGTAGGCAAGAGCACAGGTGAACCCATGGGTGTCATCCACCCTACCCTCACCTGTACCCACAAAAAACCCTACCCATGGGAATAGGGAAGGGTGAGGGTGAACCCGCAGGTCACCAACAGGTTGGGTACTCTAAAGCACATGTGGACAGTGGCACTGGTTGGAGGCTGAGGTGCAGGCATGAAGCATACAGATGCATGCTTCCAATGGCTCTGGCTTTGAGAGAGAAAGGCATTTTCTGAATCACCAGGCTAATTCTCTTGTCCAAGTCAGGAAGAATGAGATGGGCACAGTGTCATAGCTATGACAAGTTATCTAGACTCATGCCTTGAGCCAACACCCTGCCCAGCATAGCTCAGCTCATGGTCCTAGACACAACACCTCTCTTGATTCAGCACTTCTGCAAGATAATTGGTGTGATGTCCAAGCCGAACAAGAAGATGTTTTGCAGAGGGTAGAGAACAACATATGCATGAGGGGATTATGAAACTGAATGCCAAAAGAATAATGTAAGGGGTCCGTAGAGTGCGACGGCAACAAAAGGTGTCTTGACCATTATACAAGACATGAATAGTGAACGAAAATATCCTAGGTGTCACAGGGGAGAGAGTGTTCCTACAACAGGTACGGAGTCTCTTATAGAAAGCCTACCCAACCAACAATCGTTAGGAAAACCACGATCATAAATGACAGAAAAGTGAGCCGACTTACGAGTTCTCCTTCCTTTCACAAAAACCTTCGGACATGCGTAAACATTGCAGGGAATCCTCTCATTGATAGGTAGGGTGTGGGGTAGAAATGTAGTTCTTGTTCAATGGAATGAGAGCCGATACGTCTCGTGTAGTCGTCGAGAACAATAACGAGTCCGCTCAATTCGAAGTTTGATTTGGGTCCAGGGACAACGGTGTTTTGCAAGATTATGTTGCGGCTGTGAATAATGCCCGAACCTGGTGGAGAGCCGACAAGTCAGAGAGACCGCCGATATAATCGTCGTGAAGAGTCTTCCATAGAGACGGCTGGTCAGCTGGAGGTGTTATGAGGAAGTTGTATCAATAAAAGAAAAGCTTCGACGTGTTCCCTACTGACCTTGTAGTAGTTAGGATACGCGATTGACTTGCAGAACGAGGTCCACTATCAAGGACGCGATTGACATTGATGATGGTTTGGCAACTATGGGTTTGCATATGCAACGAACGGTTCCATTCACAGCAAAGGGTTCCGAGCATAGGAGCGTAATGAGTATCGGAATCCTGGGCATTCAATGAAATGTATAAGTCAAAAGAACCGAGAGGGACACTATACTAGACTTTATAAGTACGAATCTACGCACCCAGAATCCTATCATGACTGGGTTACTATCTCGATTGGGATCTCTTGAGGCCGACCTTGACTTCACTTCATAGCATCATAGACATCGAATTGTTCATTTTAAGGTCCTGATCGTCAATTAATGTCCTTGAAAAGACTTCTGACGACTTGTCAGTAGAAATTCGGAGAACGAGATATAAAAAAGCGCCAACACACCCTCAACTCACGTTAGGAGTGATTCAGATGAGACATATCTAATCATCGTAGCAAGTAATTCCAGAGTTTGTTACTCAGTCGTGCTGATAAGTTTCAGCCATGGACCTAATTACGAATGGTGGTTGTAACTGAGGCTGAACGGAACCCCAGGTCGGACTTTGTCAGCATCCACCGCCACAATACTGAAAACATGTGCCTCCACATTCTTCGTACACGACCACCAGGAAACGCAATGTTGCATCGCTCGTTCCGTACGGGTATACTTTGGTATACCTTATTTGCGAGAAAGACGATTTTCAGCGTCATTGGATCGGCACCTAAACTGCATATCCTATACCTGAAAGCTTTGTCATTGTGCTGGAGTGCGTCTCTTTCGGAAGATGCAAAATCGTGCTTCAAAGTCGGCAGACCAGCCGATCTACACACTCTCTATCCTCTCAGTCTCCTCTACATGATTCGACCCGCACGAATAAACTGCAACCTGGTCAGAGATAATCCAGACTGCATAATACACCTAGAGAACAGAGCTCTCAGTAGAAGCATGTTTCCCCACGTGCGGGAGCTTTCATCTCATCCTTAAATCTGGGGTCTGGATTACTCCGATCAAGTGGACCTGTGAAATGTCACGGCGCAAGGAGCTTTAACGGTGTGTGCTGTCCACAGCGGCGTTTTCGCAGCATCGTGATGGGCTCGTCGAATCTGATTGAGGCTGAGGAGGATATCCATCATAAGTGACAAGAACTCTGGAATGTGGCTCGTGAGCCCAGGCTTGCGGAACTTCTTCTCCTTCCTGGTGTTTCGTCGAATTTTTGGATATCTCGGTTTCTTCGTGAAACCACTATACTTCCTAGCCCTGTGACTATAGTGGTTTACGCACCATGTTACGCTCGAGGGAAGGTGTGTGAAATAAACCATATGTAGCCATTGATTCACCCCTTACACATCACACATTACTGTTAGGTTGTCCTGTTTTCTGCTGCGAAATCTGAGCTGACACCTTACTCATTATCCAGGCATTCTGCATCCCAACTTGGCTCGAGTTCTAGCAACCTGTCCTTGATGTCACCCAAGACGTTAGTTTGCGGTCTAATCGGAGTACGTTTAGGACGTGCGCGAAGGTCCAGGGCTCTCTCGGATTTCTCTGTAGGCAATTTGGAATGCTCATGCTCTCCGCGACCTCGATACATACCTTCCACAGCTTCATATCAGTGATAATAAGTGGTGCCTTGAAATTCTTCGAGAAGTGCGATAAACCTTTACCGAATCATCTTTGAGGATGGTCACATTGTTTCAAAGTGCTCGACTGCGACTCGACTGTAGTTCAGACTGGTTCCTTGGTATCCCGGACGTAGTGGTGCACTGTTTAGCTCYTGGGAATATGTTAACCTTAAGAACAAGCCCAATCGAATAATAATGCTAAGTAAATTCACATCTATCAGCTATGAGCCCAAAGATGTTCTGATCACGGATTGAGTCTGAAAGCAATGCTCTCTGTCCAAAAATTACGGTACGGAAATACTTCCGCGTTCGCCACATCCGATTCTGAGACATTGCGCTCGCTATATTGTGAATCTCTGCTAGGTAGATGGACGTATGAATAATAGAATAAAAGATACAAATTAAATGAGTGTTTATATATTAGATTCCCTAGTTCTCCCAGCTATTTGCGCAATGTGCGAGTACGGAAAAGTCCTATGAACGCCGTAAGTGTTGACCAGATTTTCCTTCGAATTTCTACGAAACATCAGAAACTGAAGAGAACACAATATATGGGAGGAAACGTACTTGAACAACAACTTAAGTTCTTGAGTTCTTGTTCTCGGGGAGACACAGGGTTAGGCTTTGGGACAGGAGGACCTTCCTGACACCTCTTGATGATTCTAGTCGATTGTGAGCAACTGAGTGAAAACGGTAGCATAATAATATACCTTTCTAGTTCCAATATATCCTCGGAGAGTTGATATGCAGTTAGTAGCTCGCCGATACCAGAGAGATCTGAAGTATATTTCACAACGGGTGTAAACTCGTAGTCATCCGACACATCTACCGGCAGAGCGCCAAACATCATTGGGTCGATTTCTGTGTCCTCATATCCATCGTCTGATTCTTCCGTTTCTGAATCAAGGTCACTGTCATCATCGTAAGTGCTTGAGCCAGTAACGGAAGGCGATGAGCGTGTATTGTTGGGAGTATCAGAGACATGGCCAGCACGGCTCTCAGAAGAAACAGGGAGTTGGGGATTTACGACAGGTTTCGTATCAGTCTTCATCAAAGCTGCGGACGGCGGTGAAATAGCGATCGACTTGGAGGTAGATACTGGCGGTAAATCGGGAATATCAAGAGCAGAGCCGTCTTCCTCCTGCAGAAGATCCTCGTCAGGCTCCGGGGTCCTTCCTGCCCTTCTGTCCCCGTCATGGCGCAAATACCAAGAAACACCAGCGTTGTCATATCTATCCATTTGGTATGCCTCAGTGTAGTCGCGAATCGAGGTGCGTAGCCGGACTGTGATATCCATACACGTCGGATGGTATAAATTCGACCACGGTAATTCTTTGTTCGTATGCAGTGGTTTACGGCGGAGAGGGTGGCATGTCTCAGGGAATATTGGGAGACACATATCGCCTTCGATGTTGTCTTCCGGGATAGGAACGGTCATTCCTCGCTGAAGCGGTCGTATAACCATTCTTTGATACTTYCKTTCRACTAGAGGGAGTTCGCAGGTCTATAAAGCCAATAGTAATTAGCACAGAGGTAGATTACTCAAAGATGATATGTACTTGCTTTCGCGCAATAGCCCACAAATGTGCGAAGAGGAAATTGCTTGAGGGCCTCCCGTGTCTCATTATCAATGTCGCACTTGTGGACTTCCAACGTTTCCTCGATATCGAAAGAGAATGCGAGATACATTCCTGTCAGAGGCGTAAAGAGCGCTGCATCTGCGGGATCGGAAACGACGCGTAAAGGGCGGCCTGGGGGCATTTCTGAGAATTCGGGTGGCTTTAAGTGTGAAATCTCGTTCGTTATATAATATCATAATTTGGGAGCTTTGAGTCACGTGTTCTTATCCGTGTTTCCTTCGCCGCATCATTGTTTGTGTCCTCAGAGGGCTTCCAATAGACCTTCTTGATGACCGAGATGTTATTCGCNTTTTCTCGCAAGTGTGAAGTCCAAAGACGGTATATGGTAGCCTCGCTAGTTCCCAGTCCTGATGGACTTGTTAAAGAACGCCGTCCAACGGCTTCGTCTAGCGAGCCACGCTGTGGAGTTACATACAATGATTATTATTAGACAAGCAATGTTCAAGTCGGAAGAGATTCCAAGTCTGAAACTATCTACGGAATGCACGAGGATGGAAGAATCTAATAACTGCTGAAAATGTCGAGCAGACTTTCCGTCGGATATCTGAGCAGATGCGTTAGAACATCGAGGGGGAAACGAACAGAAAAGAAGTAACACACTCGAACGACGACTGGAGGTCTTTGTCTGTTTATCTGGGTCTGGAAGAGCTTCCTCCTTCGTAGTCTGTTCTATCATAGGAGGACCTTCCTGACACTGCTTTACGATTCTAAAGTATTATAAGCACCCCTGGGGCTAAAGAAACGAGAGCAAGTCATACCTTTCCAGCTGGAGCAAATCCTGATGGACTTGGAAAGCTGTAGGAAGCTCATCGATACCAGACAAGTCGGAGGTGTATTTCACTACGGGTGTGAAAGAAGTGTCGTCGGATACGTCCACTGGCAATGAGCCGAGCATCAACGGTCCGATTTCGTCCTCGAAGTTATCTTCCTCCTCTTCCTCTTCGTCATCATCTTCGTCTTCCAAGTCAGACTCGGAATCACTACCTAGTTCAGAACCGAGAATCGAAGGAGTGGAGACAGTTTTGAGATGCTCGTCTGGTTGTGGACTCCTGTGAGTTTTGGGGACGACATCGAGACTGCGTTCAACAACAGGAGACCCGTCAGGGTCCACAATACTTGCGTCTACTAGCACTGGAGCAGAAGGTTGCGGTAGAACTGACATATCAACGGAAACTGGCAACGGTACTGCAGGTGCGGGATTGTGAGGTGACGATGACGCGTATTCCTCCTGCAAGTCTTCATCAGGCTCTGGTGTTCTACCATTCATTCGATCCCCGTCATGGCTAACATACCAACGGAATCCAGAAGAGGAAGACCGCTGCATCCGATAGGCCTGTGTGTAGTCACGAACTGCAGTAGGTAGTCGCACACCGATAGCCATGCCTGTCGGATGATAGAGGTTCGTCCACGGTAAGGTCTTATTTACAAGTAGCGGCTTCCGTCGAAGGGGATGGTCGGTATTCGGGGAGACTGGCAAACACATATCTGCCTCCATATTTTTCTCTGGTATCGGTATCGTGAGGCCTTGTTGTAGGATTCTTATTCGAGCTCTTTGGTACTTTCGTTCTGCAAGAGGAAGCTCGCAGTACTAATACGGAATAATCTCAGCAAGTAATCCGAAGACCAAGTCAAGGAACTTACTTGAGCGCAACACCCAACAAACGTACGTCGAGGGAACTTCAAGATAGCATCCCGAGTCGCGTCGTCGATGTCGCACTTGTTTAGTTCCAGAGTTTCTTCAACATCAAAAGAAAGTGCAAGATACGTTCCGGGTAGGGGAGTGTAGAGAGCCGCGTCTGCGGGATCATATGAAGGTTGTTCTGGGGGCATATTGAGGCCTATTCTGTCGAAACAGAAGCAAGTATACTCCTTTTTTAAAGGACTCTAAGTCGTTCCTTCTGTTGTGAAGGCAAAAAGGTCAAGTTAAGAACAAAAGAAACGGAAGAAGAACAAGACCACGGCCCCGAGAAACAATCGCTTCGCATACCTTCCCCGGGCCGCACATTCCCGCCATTCCGAGTCTCATTCAGCTAGCATCATCCTTGTTCTCTGTTCACAATAAGGATGAGAAGGACGCTCGTTCGATCTGCTTTAAGCGGACCTTTCTTCTTGTTGCAAACAATTGTCCGATTTCCAAGCCAACCATTTGGCCAGATATGAACTGCACGGTGGGGGAAGATTTAACATCTCTCCCCTTGCACGTCTTCCAGTGTTTTGCCGTTCCACCCTCTGAGAAAATCTCCTCATCATTCACCTTTTAAGCTCTTCTTGACCTCCTATGGCTATTGTGACCTCAGAACCCCGTCGAGATGGTGCCATCCTTGCCATCAACGACTCCATTTTCCGTCCTCTTCTGCTTTGTCTTCTCAAGATGAAAGACAGGAGTCCACCCGAAATCGATGGATCTATTCAGCGACGGTTGAAAGGTCTAGACAGCAGATTTCTTCTTGGAAAGCTCAAGAAACGSCCCTGCATTATACTCTCGGCAGAGACAGAGGTCAATCGCTCTGTGGAGATTTGCCAAATGGCGACGTTTAGCGGGACATCGTTCAATGACCTATCCCCGATGATTCNGGCGTTTTTAGCTCCTGTAGCGACTCTTAAAGACGGGGGTCATCTTGATAAGTGGCACGACAGCGACGTTATACATACAATTCCTGCATGGAACTCGACAGCAGACCACTCTGGCACTCAATNGGTCATATGCTACCCATATTGTCCTGACTCCGCCACCTTTTCTGGCAAATGGAAGAGTCCTACAGGTTCTGGATACCGGCTGGGCCGTACGGAGCAGGTCAAACTTGGAGACTTGTGTGAGGAAAAGACTGAAGGCTGGATCAGACAGGGAAAGAAAAACTCGTATCAGAAGAAAAAGACTTTTAATTCTCTAATGGTATGTCTCCAACCTATTCTGATCTCATAATATTCACCCATTCTTCTATAGAAATGGAAAGATAGTCCGTATTGTCCCGAACCGCGAAGTGCTGTAAGCTCTATCTTAGATTGCCTTGCTTTCGACTACTTGCTAATGCTGCTCTGCGATCAAGCTCCCATCCACAATAACGGTGGCTACAGTTGCTCCTGGAGAATCATCTGTAACCCTGAACGATTCGACGGCATGGCTACCCCACAGCCATGACGAGTCTGCCATTGTACTGAGCGCGAACAAGGGATCTAACGCTCGCATTGCAAGATTTGATGACAACCCCGAGAACGCGTCGATGGCACCAGTAAGTTCTTGGTCTTAAATTCTACATCTCCCATTACTGAAGGGATCRTCTTTATTTTTTCAGCGGCATCCAAACGCAAGCGCGATCCCACGAAAGTCCGCCTTGAAACTTGCAAATCAGTCGTATGCAAGTATCGCTTCGAATGCTTCCGTCGCACAACGTGACGCATCTACAACGAACCTGTCCGCTTATCCTGGAACTGACGGAAACGCTCTGGGACGCCGCCCCTCACTTATCCACACCGCGCTTCAAGGCATGAAGAATCTTTCGATCAGGANCCCTGTTCCGTCGCCAACGTTGCGGGCTTTCCCCCGATAGGGTGTTGATTGCTATGTATCTTTATCCGTACATTACCGTGACCTTGTCATATTTGGCGTTATTGTTATACCACTAATCTTATATGGACGATTATATACTGTAGTCGAGTCTTGAGGAGGTAACATTGACTCTTGATTTATGTAACTACACTGTCGTTCTATCTTCAATAATTCACCCATTTGTGTTTGAGACCTCAAGGAGATGAATCCACATTTTGGTATTGTTGGACTCACTCGATCATTTGACAGCACGGAGTCAAGGGGAAAAAATAAAAACTGATGTCTTTTCTCAGAGTAGCAGCAACTCGTTTCGATCGAGTGACCTCAGGGTTATGGGCCTGCGCGCTTCCAGCTGCGCCATGCTGCTTTTCATATTTTCGGCTATCAAAGACTTATGTACATCTTCTCCCGGTTCGCACTCGTTGCAATTGGTTCTTGACTCCTGACTCCCACCTACATTGTAACTTGGGACCCAGCTCGTTTTCCTTGATGAATGCACTTGCCTCAGTCAACGTATAATAAAGACTTTTGGCTTATCTTCCTCCTGACTAGCTGGGGATTKCACCTGCTGRATAGAAGCATTTGTTGGTGAACTGAAAGCATCGTGACTGGAACCTTCTCCCGAGATCTCTCCGCATCATCTCGAAGGTTGTCATACAATTGTGTCTCTTACCCCTCAACTACCACCAATTCCATTGACAATATGGCAACTGTCCCCCAGTTTGACCCCAAGAATATGCCGTTCCGTAGGCTAGGAAACTCTGGACTCCGTGTTCCTCTGTTTTCTTTGGGTGGATGTCAGTAATATCCTTCGTCTTTCTCTATCAAAGTGCGAAGATCTGACGACGACGACGGCTCGTTTATCTAGGGCTTACACTAGGTGGAAGTGTTACCGGAGATCCTGTGAAGGAAATCATCAAAACTGCGTTCGACAATGGGATTAACATGTTCGATACCGCTGAAGAGTATACAGGTGGTAAATCTGAGATCGAGATGTACGTAGACGTCTCTTAGTATGCTTCTCCAGCGAGGAAATTGCTGAAAGTGTATTATAAGGGGTCGTGTCATTAAGGAACTGGGATACCGCCGTTCTGATCTCGTTATTACGACGAAGATATTCTGGGGTGTGAACCGCGGACCTAACGATACCGGTCTATCGAGGAAACAGTCTGTGTTTGTCCATTATGTCGACAATGTTTTTAAAAGCTGAGTCCGTGTAATAGCATCATTGAANGGGCTCAAGGATCCTTAAAGCGGCTTCAGCTAGACTACGTCGATGTGATCTTTGCTCATCGCTGTGATATTACAGGTATCCTTCAGTCCTCTCTTCGTCCTAACTATACCCCTGAAACTAGTTTATAATCTAGTCCCAATGGAGGAGATTGTCCGTGCTTTTAACTATGTGATAGAACAAGGATGGGCATTCTATTGGGCAACGTCTGAATGGACTGCTCAGCAGATCGAAGAAGCTCATCGTATGTTTGAATCTCGGATCCGAAGCAGACTATGTCCGACCTCCATTTATAGATGTTGCGAGTAAACTAAACCTCATCGCGCCGATCGCAGAGCAATGCCAGCACAAGTGCGTATAATCTGACCCNCYACCATGGATNAGTNNCAAATTGAAAGGTCMTCGTCGTTTGTAGTATGCTACAYCGTGAACGTCCYGAGAAGGAATACGCGCAAGTTTCTGTATTGCCATCTGTATACATCCGAGATCGTTGAGAATCTATCTAGGCCGCTGTACAAGAAATACGGATATGGGACCACAGTCTTCACCGCTCTTGCTCTGGGTCTCTTGACAGGAAAGGTACGCATCTTAGAGGTCGGTCCATCGGTGTTGTCGAACATCTCCTAGTACAACGATGGTATTCCTGAAGGATCTCGTCTCGCCCTTGAGGATCGATTCAAAGACTATGCAAAGACTTTGCATTCGGGGGACGGTGAAGGGAAGATACAGCTCAAGAAGGTAATTCAAACTGATCGTTAGCACACTATTAGTATTGATGTCTGACTTACTTAGGTGGTAGAACTCGGTAAACTCGCCCAAGGTAATCAACCGCTTTATTCTCTCCTTTGATCTTGTAGCTCACTGCATTTGCATAGAACTGGAGATCCCGCTTGCTGCTCTCGCCCTTGCCTGGGTTGCTAAAGATCCCAACACATCCACCGTTATTCTAGGAGCATCTAAACCAGAACAAAGTAACGTCCCTTTTTCTGATTCTCGGTGCGAATGCTCATCTGCTTTTGCTAGTTGTTGAGAACCTTAAAGCCATTGACGTCGTACCTAGACTCACGCCGGAGATCCTGCAAAGGATCGAAGATATCTTGCAGAATAAACCGGAGGCTTGGGTAAGTGGGTAGTATCATGTTGNTTTACTACTACTGAAGAGAACGCGCTCTAGTCAACCTATGACAGACCATCGTTGGACCCGTTCGGACGTCAGTAGGTGTAAGAAGTGTAGAAACCAAAGTCATGTACATCCACAATGAAGACATATTGAATTCTGTCTGGAAATTAACGTGCGCAACATTGAGTATAGCAGTGTCAACTAACAAAGAGTCTCAAAGACGGTGGCGCCTAACAGATGGAAGTTCGAGAAAGGAAAGCTAACAGCCGAGCTTGGCACGTGACGGAAATATTATTTATCCGGAACATCCGTTGGCACCTTTTATTCTTTCTTCTTGACCTTGATGTTCCCGAGCCTTCGAACGCTTCTTAGTATTACGCCTTCAATTCTACGCCTCTCAGAGTCGGAATCTAATATCACTTTACATGGAAAATTTCCTCCCCATTGTTGGCTGAAGAGACACCATCGACGGACCCATCTCTATAGCTGAAAACCTACGGAGATATTCATCGTTATATGGCAGTAGAGAAAGACGTGGAATCTGTCATGGGAGGATTTTAGCCGTTTTGATTTACTACTGAGGTAGAAGACTCCATAGAGTTGGCTGCGGGTAAGTTGACCTCTTGTTCTGACTTGTCGTTTTTCGTTTTCTACGACAACAGCGCAAAACTCACCCTGCATTTAAAAGGGACCTTAAACTATTATCCTGAATTTCAACTTAAACCATGCCCACTGGACAACTGCCCTCAGCCGTGTCAGATTATGCGAACGCGAAACTTCTCACACCTCTCCTTGGGATGTACATCGCGTTCTCTTTCGATGTGGACGAAACTTTGGACTTGCACATGTGTAACACTGACGAAGCGACTCGGGGTGCTCTCCAGAAAATTCCTCTNCCGTACATATGTTGGCTATTGCGCTCATGTGAGCTCGTTCCTAAACCCCGTCGTTTCTCCTAAAATTTTTATATGTCTCTAGAATCGGCAGTTTGCTCTTCCAAAGCGAAAGTATCAGAAAGTGTTGGTGCGGGTATAACAGCAAGGGATAGCTGTTCCTATCCCAGCTAAACGAATTTAGGCAGACGTGTGGCTCCCGGTCTACCCCAACACCTACCATCCTCTTCGTCGTAGANCACTTCACACAAATAAAGCTCTACCATGGCCGAACTTGGATCATCCGACCTGTATGGATGTTACGGTTAGACGACATACGACTACGCTCGGGCATACCAGATCAATATCCGTGACCATGCTCGAATCCCTTGGTATGGGGAACCTGGTGGAGAGCGAATAGATGGCAGACCACCAGGACCTGAAAGCGACCTACAGGAGGAGGATTGCGACCTAATTTCGTCTGAAATTGCTGCTCCCCGACCTACCGTCAATTCCTGCATTCGCGCCCGCGTATACTCAATCAGATACACACTTNGGTCCGTGAATCCATCCCCCCCGGAACGATGAACCAGAGCCGCAGGTGCCTCCTGATGTCACACCACCGCCATCCACTTTTTGCTCTGGCGACGACAGCTACTATGACACCGATATGGACGAGTACGACGACACCCTCGACGATGTATTCGAGCCTATTATGCTAGGCGCCCTCGACGCGGATGTATCTGAAGACCATCTCTCTACACCTCTTTACACCTGTGGTAAAGTACATTTGCCATCTTTCTGGAATTGCAACGTTATTATTTTTGTTATTTGTTCAATTCTCTGAGATGCTCAGATGAGTCTAGGATTGTGAAGAAGTATCAAGAAGGCCCGGCTGTATTTGACCTAGATGGGGAGAGTCCCAAAGGTCAAGAGAAAGACCTAAATCGTGGTTCGAGTATGTTTGTTCGTTCCGAAATTTCCATATTATACGGAGATCTGACATCATCCTAGGGATCCAGAAGAAACTGTGGTCATCCCTTGCGTCGTTGATAGGATGTTTCCACGCTCACACATTGCGCAAGTAACTGGGAGAACAAGAGAGTTCTATATTTTCATTAACAATCCGTATTCTTTGATTCTGATACAGCTGGAAGCGCGCAGGGCCCATAACCCCGAGGTTACTCGATCGAGTTAGTGAAATTAAGATTGAACGAGAGTGCAGTAACATGACATGGTATGTTAAACTTGAAGACTACCCTGGAGTATGTGAGTGTCCGTATACGATAGTGGTAGTATAGAAATAGCTAAGGTAATGAACGGATATAAATGCATAGAGCAGCCAATGCTCTACCGGGGAAACTTAGCACGCAACGTTGGAGATGAACCAGAAGTCCTGATCGTGAGATTCTTCATGCCTTGAAGCGCGTTCTGAATGAGTGAAGGGCGACGCTCTTGATCGTTTCTTGCTCCGTTACAGTGAATATCCGCCGAAACATCTATCGTAGACGCCTCGCGTTTCGTGACTGAGAAGTTCGAGGTAATGCTTGTATATGACGGATTTGCGACCTTCAAGGCCGACTTTCGAGGGAGAGCCTTCGCATTTGGACGTCGCTGTACAACAATCATCGAAATGTTAGGTATCTGATAGATAGTTGTTAAGCTATAAGCTCGCTCACCTGCTCCTTTGATACGTTTTCAGGATTTTCATTGAACCGTGCAGAAAAACGAGCTTGAGATCGCCTCTTCGTGTTCAGTGATCCAGCTGGAATGTCATCACACGAGGCTATCCACGCCTTCGAATCATTCAAAGTCATTGAAGACTCCCGGGGAGCAACTGAAGCCAAAGTGATTTTCGATGGAAACTAGGATAACAAATCAACGTCGTCAACACATATATAGGATGCATGAAATGGGAGAAAATTCACAATGCTCTGCCTGTCGGGAAAATATGGATTCTTTCTCCATTTCTAAAACGACGTTAGGAGATATTACTAGAAAGAAGATCAGGGAACGTACTATCAGAGCTTGAAAATTCTTTCTCTTTTCGTAGGGGTTCCTACCTCCACCTCTGGCCCACTGGCACCCTTTCTCGTCGCACAAGGCTAGAAGCTTACGCTGCTCAATGCGGCTGAGTGTATATCCATCGGTACGTCCCCTCCATTCTCCGTCAAATGCATCGRGGCTGGGGCAATATGGGTAGCAAATAACCCACTGGTCAGCATACTCTGCAGTCGTATACCATGCAGGAGTCGTATTAATAATCTCTTCATCCGGCCAGTGAGCTGTATGAGTGCTGCTTGTTACAGTTGCTACTGGAGCAATGAATGCTTGAAGCATTGGTAATAATTCTTTGAAAGAAGCCCCGCCGAATGTTGCCATTTGACAGATCTGAGGGGCTTTGGTTGAATTCTTTCGGCCTGCATGCCCTGTAGAGGATACGATGCAGGGGCGCTTCTTGAGTTTTCCATTCAGAAAGCCTTTATCTATATTTTCGAGCTGCTTCTCGATAGATTCGGCCACATGTGCTTCGTTAGGGCGTCCTTCGTCGCGTAAACACAGAAGGAGAGGCCGATGGAGTCGTCGCACTCGGGCTCTCGTCAAGATGACATGGTGGTATAGACCTGAAGAGCGTGTACATGCKGTATCTAAGCCTATATATGGAGTGCCATGAGGCGTGCACGTGCCTATCCTCCCTACTCCACAGAGCATCTCGAATTACTATCCAGTGCACAAATAATAATATCCCTATCCAACCCACTGCTGATCACACCGTTTCTTCGCCCGTTGTATCAGTATCATACAGGAATCATAAAATGTAGGTATGATCGGGGGCAATACTTCAAGGATGAGCAAGGTAACGTAGACGCGAGTATTCGGTGACGTGGCGCTCTGCTTAGAGCATCATGTCTACCGAATCTGCATGTATTCTCTCCGAAATGGATGTTTACATTTTCCTCTTTAAAAAAGTACAGAATATCTGTCCTCCTTGGTGTATCGTAAGGAAAACGGAATGCTTTCGAAATCGTAATAGATATTCTTCATCAGCATGTTTCTATAAGTACCGAAAGCGCCCCTCCAGTGAGATATGCTTCCCCGGTCCCATAAAATAGTAACTGCATAAGAGATTTCTCGATAACATGTGTGGACGGAGAAACGGCGACCGTAGAAAGGATACAACAAGTTCTTCTAAGTTAAGGGCGCCACTACTACTACCTATATACAACGAAAACGGAAGCAACGAAATGACCGCCGCTATGTTGTCCTGACATTCAGCATTTCTTGGTCCGTTACTGCTGAGTGCACGGATGACGGATCCGTTGAACAGCAAATTATCTCAAGATAACATGCCCAAATTACTCGCTAGACATAAGTACCCATCTCCGATGACATTAGCAGTGTGCGACGAGATGCAGTACGAGAACATGTACTATGTACTCAGGATTAGCGAGAGTTCCTTTTTCCTTGTTTCACTGCCTGGATCCAATATCATTTCTTCTCTGTCGGAGGCTCTGTGAAAGACTGCTTCGTCGTTTCGAAGACCAGCTATACAGATCGAACGTTGGGGGAAGACGCGATTCCGATACCAGTGTATACCGAGAAACGTGAGAGATGTACAAGGACTGACCATTGGGGTGCGAGTGAAGATGCATGATGAAGGTTGCCGTTAAGAAAGATCTATGCATGATGTGTCTGGCATTTATCTTTCCGTCGTGAAAGAAGGGTCCCGATGGTTGAAACGTAAATCAAAGCAGGTATAAAACAACGCTTATGTCAAGTAGAAGAGTGGTGGAGAGATGCATGGAGTCCATCTGAAGTTGTGTCGCCGATGATACGGTGCTCGTATAGTCAGTCGTCCGGATGCGCTTGATTCGTGGCTGGATATCCACGGGTGTTGATCTTGTCTTATGCATTGGTGATTGTCTATAATTGTCCAATTTCCCTGCTCGAATCCACCTCCGAACCTTCTCTAGAGGTCAACGTTAGTATCGTTGGGATTACTAGCATTTGCTCAGCGTACCGGAAATCGTGGCCGACGAAGTACGTCTAATAGCAGCCACCGAAGTCGTGAATTTCCGACGTATAGATATGCACTGTAGATTACAACGGACAGCGAGTGAACTGTGTATCCGTTGAAATTATTGGATTGCAGATTACGAGATTTACCTGGAGGGTGTTCTAAAGGATTCCTATTGGGCCAAGGAAACGAACCTGTCCGTATCGTACTGGGGATACACCAGAATCATAAATGTAGATTAACGATCCCGGAATCGAGTCTACTTGGAGGCCCTAACATCCCGAGTTGAAATGAGAGCTAATAAGACTTACACTATCCCCTCGAGGCCGACTCCGGATCCGTCCAAGCAATATACTCCTCGCTCTCGTCTTCCAAAGTTGAAACATCCATAAAGCTGTACAATATGGCTGTGAGTCGCAGTCCGTGTAGAATGCGAGCTACGTTTTGTTTTCTTGGTCACAAGCTTGGTCGAACTCCCTCGTAGGTTCTTTCTTGTTTCTTGAATTCTTCGCAAGTATTAGTCGTATCTCTGTTTGATACGTCGCCGATCTTCTGTAGTTAGTGCGCTATCGGTATAGCCCATTAATGTAACGCTCAAAGTGCGATACATATAGAAATAATCAAAAGTCTACAAGAAAAGGTACATGGCGGGGAGGAGGCCAAATGTTGCCGCCGGTTCGTCAATCTCGCCGAGGTACATCCACGTGTCATCGGTGACGCGCTTCCCGCAACTCCTTCTTACCCGCCTCCTTCTTGACTTCTAACCATCATCTCGCTTTACTGTAAATCACATTTCCCCCATCCATTAGCGTATTCGAATGGGCTCGAGCACGCCCAGCATCTCGTCTAATCCATCATCACAACAACACGCAGACCAACAACAACCTTTCAATCAAGTTAAACTCTTAGCTGCTCTTCGAAGTGGTAAGTTCAATCTTCCTCGGCCACTACCAATACCTGAGCTAATACAAGTTACTGTGCTATTTGGATTAGGAGACCCAGCACTAATCCACCCATTCCTGACCGAAATCGGAAAAGATAAACGTAAATCGAGTTCGGAGGGGCCTTTGGATACAGGAGCGGCCGCGTTACATCTCGCTGTACGATGTGCTCCCGGTGCGCCTTATTCTTTTAACTTCATATTATCCTTACTCTTCTAATGCATTTATTTATTTTATAGTTGAAACTATAAACCTTTTGTTATCCCATCGCGCCATCTCTCCTAACGGCGCCCATCCGCCTGGGTCTGGAACCACCCCTCTACACCTTGCTGCCTCATTAGGACGAGCCGAAGCAGTCAACCTTTTATTAGAGCAAGAAAATATCGACGATACGCTACTAGATGCGCAGGGAAAGTCGTGTAAGGACGTTGCGAAGGGGAAAGAAGTGGCCAGAGCTATTTCAGGTAAGACTTTATCTTTCTTTCTTTCTTTCGTCCTTTTCCGTTTCTCTTTCTTTTTCACTGGTGGGATACGCGTTCTCTGCGGAAACTGGCACAGGCAGCTAGGGAAACAGTCGTTGATTGAATCTCTGCGACGTTTGCTTGTTATTCCCTACCGAGTCCTAGGTGTCCCTATGTCTCCGACCATTAGCACATCCCCACGACGCGCCAAATTTTCATCCGTTTGGCTCCCAATTTCGCAGACACCGAAGCTTCATGCTTGGGACGGTTCATTATCCGCTGGTACAGCTTTCGGTGGCAGCAAAGTCTACGCGTTTGACATCGAGAGACACGTAGATATTGACTTGCTTTATCGATAGTCCCTGTACTCCAACGGGGGATGTACTTACCGCCCTTGAGATGTAGCTCAAGTCATGACACCTGAAACCAAGTACTATCCTTCGTTTTCGAGGAAGAGTACCGTGTAGATGCGGGAAGGGAAACGTTGGCTGCGTTCCCATACTCGTGTACCATCTCTGTGCACGGCGCCTAGGATCTTGTTGCGATTATGTCCCCGGTAGACCACGCGCAAAGGTCATAGTCTACGTAGGTGTTGCTCTCGTGAAGCCGACTGGAGTGCTGCACATTTGTTCATAGAAACAGATGTCAGAGGTCTCCTTGTGTCCGTAACATCCTCGAGCAGCGTCAGCGTGCAGTCCTGTAGACTCAGCTTAGGCGCTAGCAAAGTAGCCTAGCACTCGGGATTGGTCATATTCCAAATATCGCACGTACGTTGGGGAAATCCTCTTGTCGCTCGATTGGTGCAGAATTGCATTTCTCTGCCAGTCGCATCTTCATTTTCTCATATAACTCTCTTCAACCCGGACTGACACATTTCTTACTATAGACTCCCGCGAATTCCTCAACGCGTCCTTCCGTTCCCTGCTCCACTCCTACATCCTCTCCCCACTGAACGCAATAGCCCCGCCAGGCCTCCTATCTCTCCTCGAGTCACCCCGAATACGATGGGTAGATTTATCCTACATGGACGACGAATCTGGTACGACGTTATTGCACGAAGCAGCACGGAGGAAGGATCTGCGGCTGATAGAGTTGGGTGTGCGAGGCGGTGCGGATGTGTTTGTGAGGGATCGGAGAGGGAAGATGGCTTATGAGGGTACGGGGAAGGATGATCGTGTGAGGGTGTTTTTAAGACAATGTCAGCACCTTCTTTTCTACTCATTATTCCGTGCTAACTTTCTCTTGTAGTTGCGAATCAAGATACGACGCTAATACAGACTCCTGCGTCGGAGCCGCCGACGCTAAAGGGGTATTTGAATAAATATACGAATGTGGCAAAGGGGTACAATACACGGTGGTTTGTACTGCGAGCTGGGGTTTTATCTTGTAAGTCTTGCGTTTTTCTTCATGATTATTCCTGACCTCTTCCGTTGGTAGATTATCGCAACCAGGAAGACGAGACGGTCGCCTCGCGCGGGTCTATATCCATGCGCACCGCAACCCTCAAGCGCTCTCCGACAGACAAGCTGCGCTTCGAAGTGCACGCCGGGGGCGGGAACGGACAGAAGTGGTATATGAAAGCGAACCACCCCGTGGAAGCGTCCCGGTGGATACAAACCATCGCGAAGAGCATCGAGTGGTTTAAGAGGGCGGGGGATGTGAGGCCGAGCGAGGAGAGTGCTGTGGTGGGGAGGAGTGCTACGTTTTCGTTGAGGAGCGCGAGTATTGGGAGCAGTTTGTCGGTGTTGAAGAGGGGCACGAGAGGGCATACTGCGAACAAGAGTAACGCCACGAGTATCAGTGTTCCAGAGCCAGATCGGGAGTCAACGAGTGGGACGAGTGGGATGGGCGTAGAGGAGACTGGAGGGGAAGAGGAGGAAGATGATTCGGATTCTGCAGATGCAGATTCGACCAAGCCTCCGCCGTACGAGTCGGCGTTCGAGCTGCATGGGAATGCGACTGCGGCGCAGATGGAGCTTACGGTGCAGATGTTGCCAGCGTCTGTGTCTGCCGAATTAAAGAGCGCCTTTGCGACGACGCAGACTATGCTCAATGAGTATATCCAGATGTCGAGGGAACGGGAGGAATGGTGGCGGAAGAGGGAGGAGAGGGATAAAGAACGAGAGAAAGTTTGGGAAGAGAGTCTGGCTGTCGTCGTGAGAGAGGGGGAGGGGCTGGAGAGAGAGTTGCGGATGAGAAGTCGGAAACGTGGTAGTAGGTTCTTTGATGCGGATGGTGAAGGGGGTTCGACCGTCAAAGGCAGGCGAAGTATGTTTGTTACGAAGAGTCCACTAATACTTGAGGAGACGCCAGCAACTCCAGTCGTAGATGGGTTACCAACACCCTCTATGCCGAGGTTGGAGACGCAGGATACTATCACCCCTGTAGCATCTCCTAACCGTATCATTACGACGGCTCACCTTGAAGAACAGAGTGCCTATGACACTGATGAGGAAGAAGATGAGTTCTTCGACGCCATCGAGGCCAACAATATCCCCAACCTTGTCGTTCCCGAGAATCTCACATCACCGCCACCTTTAAAAGACAGGTTCCAGCCCGACGATCAGGTGTACGAAGGGTACAAAGAGCTGAGGAAGGAACTGCGCCTGACGAACGAGAGGCCGCCGACTAGTCTTTGGAGTGTATTGAAGCATTCTATTGGGAAGGATCTAACAAGGATAAGTTTCCCTGTTTTCTTCAATGAACCAACGAGTATGCTCCAACGGATGGCGGAGGATATGGAGTTCTCCGAGTGTCGTAAGTGTCCTAATAGTCCTTTCAGATGCTTTATTAACGGTGTGGATAGTGGATGTTGCGGCAAAGGAGGAAGATCCTTTGAAACGGATTGCGTACGTTGCCGCATTTGCAATGTCGAATTACTCTTCTACAATCGGACGGATAGCGAAGCCGTTCAACCCAATGCTCGTGAGTCTATATTTTCTACTAATTAGCAGCAATACTAAGTCTACAGAGTGAAACCTTCGAATACGTCAGGTTTGACAAGCAGTACCGATACGTTTCGGAGCAAGTCAGCCACCACCCGCCCATGTCTGCTTGTTGGGCCGAGTCGCCATCATGGCATTACTACGGCGAGGTAACCTTCACTCTCCTGAGCCTCTTCTTGCTCTGACACTGCCTAGGTCGACGCACAAAACAAGTTCATGGGCAAATCCTTCGAAATTCGGCCTACCGGTGTCGCTCACGCTGAGCTTCTCCTACCAGAAGAACTTGGCGGCTCGGATTATCCCAAATCGGCAGGGAAGGCTGTCGAGCATTATAGTTGGAAGAAAGTGACGACGAACATCTCTGGCTTTATCTTGGGCAACCCGACGATCGACCATTATGGGGAGATGATTGTAAGTTCTTTCTTCTTCCCTGAATCTTGTACTAACTAACGTCGCTTGCAGGTCACGAATCATAGGACGGGCGACCGGTGCTCATTGATGTTCAAGCCCCGAGGATGGAGAGGCCGGGACGCGTTCGAGATCTCTGGTGAAGTGATGAACGCTGACGGAGACGTCGTCTACGATATCGCGGGCAGATGGAACTCACAACTCATCATGCGCCGAGCCAATGCAGCCTCTGGGTTCCTCCATCCAGACGACCCACCCAACCAACATATCCTCCTCTGGCGCAATTCGGAGAAACCAGAAGGCTCTCCATTCAACCTCACCCCATTCGCTATCACGCTGAATGATTGCCCGAAAGAGACGTTGAAGAGGTATCTGTGTCCGACGGATTGTCGGTTGAGGCCTGACCAGAGGGCGTTCGAGATGGGAGAGTATGAGGCTGCGAACGAGCTGAAGCTCGCGCAGGAGGACCAGCARCGCGCGACCAGAAAGCTGAGGGAGGAAGGAAAGCTGCCGCCTCACCAACCAAGGTGGTTCACAGCGGAGACGGATGGCGACACAGGGGAGAGGGTGTGGACACCGTCAAAGGTAGGCGAGCGCGTGGAGTATTGGGTTGAGCGGGAAAAGGTGTGGAAACAGATTCAGAGCGGGGCAGGGAAGGCGGAGTGGAAGGGCGTAGAACCGATCTTTGTTGACGAGCCAGCGTTCATTGGCGAACGGACATAGGATAGGGTATCTTGCTGGACTTGCAAATGTATATTACTTGTAGACTCGTAACTAATGACATACGAAACCTCTCTGTGGGCTTAGACATTTTGATGATCAATGTGAATTTCAACAGACTGCACACAGATAGCTAACAGATGTTCCGAGCGACGGTCGCGCTAGGAGAGTCGCAACGTTCATAAAAAGAAAGACAAATGGAATCTACTCTTCAGATCTCCCAGCCTTTCGCAATTGTTGGACCTGCCCCCAGTAATGGTGCGGAACGATCCACCTGTAGTCGTACGAGAAGAACCGTCGCTGTGGGTAAAAGGCCCTATGTTGAACCAGATATCAGAGCTACACCGTGAACGCGACCAAAAGCTAACATACCACGACTTGATTTGAAGTAACGTCAAATACATGCAACAAGACTTTTCAGACGCCGTACTTTCCAGAGTTGACAAAGACAGTCATCTTGAAGGCCTGCAACATGACATCAATCCATAAGGCTTACAAGCAGAAAAGAGGAAACACACAATAAGAACAAGGTATAGGATACCTAATTCTGCGAGTAATATAAGAGCACGTTGTCTGTTAGATTCTCAGGCGTGACTATGCCACATCACATGCAAGCTTTCATCAGGAAAAACACCCCACATGAATTAGTAATAATTAGTACTTTTTCGTGGTAATTAGAGAAACCAAATTAATTAGTGATTATTAGAGATTCATTTGAACATCAGAAAAAATTAGAGTAAACAGTTCAAGAGAACCCTCTTAGTATTATCATTCAATGTAATGAGAACCAAATATATACACCATACTTAGCTATATACAACATAAAGCTAACTAAAATCAAGCTACAGACAGTATATGTAGGAATTAAAGGAAGTAGGGTGAAAGAGTAATGAGATAGAGCAGTTATACAGAAGGCTGAAGGAGAAGAGGGCTACAAGATTAAGTTAGAAGAAATAAAAGAGAAAATGATTGAAATCCAATACCTTGTCTGCCTGATATTACATCCAAAACTGCCTCTTCTCCTAGAGGAACTACAACCCACACCTTCCCACACCCTATCTATCACAGTGTCCATAGAGTAGAAGTAGAGCGACACCAGTGAGTGATGTAGTGATGTTGAGATGTTGTCCGAGCAAGTTGTCATTAGTGGTAGTGGTGGTACGAGAACAAGAAAGTTGACGTTTAACTTCTCGCGGACTTTCCGTTCGCACACGGAAAAGATCCGAGCGAGACCCTGCGAGGCTGCGCTGGACCGTGCTGGACCGTCCTTGGGTCCCGGTCTGGAACAGATTCAAGAGACTCGAGTTCCGTGATGTCACACGTCACCTCTTTCTTTGTCTCGTACCACCACTACCACCACCTCTGCCGCCGCCAGGACTATCGATGCAATGTGGTGAGCGCCCGCACCACATATTCCACCATGCCCTTCCCCTTTCCGCCTCTTTTCGCTTACGCAATGCTTGTTGGTTCTGGCCGGGGTGGTATTTAGGAATTGGGGAGGGATGCTTTTGTTAATAAAGGGAGTTTGGGCAGCGGTGGGACTTGGCTGAACTGGGTCTCTCTAGGATAGCTATGGTATGTTGTCTACATCTTCAATCTTCAATCTTTGTCATAACTAATTGATTAGTACTACAGTTCTCTTCACCTTTGACCCACCTCCTTGCTCAATAGTTAAATATGTAGTAACTAGTTAGTTTATATACTTTGCCTGTATACCCTCCNCCATRAATAAATTTGGTTTCTCTATTCTTATCCTTCTGTGTGAACCTAAGTTTGAACTTGATGAATTGAAGGAAGTAGGAATTATTGCTAAAATTTGTTGGTTTGGGCAGTCTAATTAGTACTAATTAAAAAGAAAAAGAGCTGGACCTAATATATTATTAATAATTAGAGCAGGTAGCTTGATTTCTCTAATTATTACGAAAAAGTATTAATTATTACTAATTCATACAGGGTGTTTTTCCTGATGAGAGAAGAATAGGTGATCTTGGTGGGGCCGTGAGGATTGAACTGTTGATTGTGCTGCTTCGGGGGTATGTTAGAACAATTCAGAGGATTCAGAAACAGGGAGGCGTACYATGATATCTATTCCGAAGGCCCCAGGAGGATAGATATAGGTTAAGGAAGGTATGAGGAGGAGAAGGTGTATTGGTGGGGCTGTGGCCATTAAACCATTGATCATGTTGCTTCGGGGATAATTTAGAACGATTTATAGGGTTGGAAAACAGGGGGGNCATACTGAGATATCCACCCCAAAGGTCCCGGGAGGATAGATGTAGATTGGGGAAGAGATGAGGAGGAGAGGGTGGTTTAGCCAGGCCATAACTTTTGAACAGCTGGGCAGATTGTCTTGAAAGTTGAACCATCGGAATCAGCGACCAAAAATATGGGGGAGAACATTGAGAACAGATGTATTGGAGGCCCGGGTGATTGGTGGAGAATTGAGAGAGAGGAAGAACAAAAGTTGGATATATATTTAGACACTGAATAATTGGATTGCTGTAATAGTTTGGGAGTTTTTTTGTTGAGAATAGATGCATAGGAAGAGGGTGATTAGCCCAATGAGACATCCAGAGGGTCCACAGGAGAGGAGGAGGAGGAGGAGGAGGAGGAGGAGGAGAAAAGATGTGGCTCAAAAGCCTATTTCTCCACCTTGAAGGGCATAGTCTCACAGACACATGCCATATTCCATAGGAGCAAATCCGAATGGAGCCTGTAGRAGCAAGTCCATGCAGGAGGTGAGAAGCAAGGATAGTGGGCACACAAGAGATAGGAGAGAAACAATAAAATTTCCACTTTGGGATATTGAGCCAAATAACACCAAAGCAACTTTCACAATTCCTTTTGCATTTTGGGTCATAAAAATAGGATGTATTACTGTAATTACTATACAAAGCACTAGTAATAATAAATAATTAATGGGAGGTTAGTAAACAAGTACTTGCCAGAGGTACCTCCTCTCCAAAAGCTAAACTTGTGATTTCCCTCACACCCAGGTGGGAGGTGATCTGTAGATCCATGTGACACCTGGGTCCCAGTTCTACTTGCAGGTACCTGCAAAAGACCTGGGAATCATTAGGTGCTCTACCTAGAACAGAGAGACATACAGCCTGTGTATAGCGGATATGCTAACATGCAGCCTCCACATGTCAGACATGCTGCAACGGCATTCCAAGACCTTCCAGAAGACTCCAGACTACACCTCCAAACGGTTCACATTCAAGGGACATATTGTACCCCAACTGGACCACCACATAAGGTTTCACCTGTGAAATGCCATTGTTGTGCCTATCTCCCGAATGAACAATCAATATGTGAAACCATGTAGGNTATATATGTATAGACAATGAACAATAGCTGGAAAGCTCAGCCATTGCTCTGGAAGAGAACTATCTAGTACACATGCCCTCAGCTGTGTGATGAGTGGGTAGCCTAGATAGCATACCTATGGTTTCCAGTTGTTCTTTGCCTACTTTCTATTCAAGTTTTAAGCACAAAAGGGTGCTAATCGGACCATTGTTTATCATTGGCATAAATGTATTTGCTCCTTTCACATTTGAAACCCACTGAGAAAACTAATATTAAGTACACCGTAAGTATGAGCAAGTCAATTGCTATTTTTGTCTTCCGTACTCAGGCCTAGATGTAAGATTTGAACAAATACCTTGGATATATCCATAGGTATGGATGTCAGCCCAAACAGATTAATCCATGATATTTTGGTCAAAGACTGTG
>LBLO01000347.1:0-29843 GCA_004354395.1 Chondrostereum purpureum | reverse complement strand
GTTCCATGGGGACACTCGGCCTCATTCCCAGATATTCCGTAGGCGCTTCAAGCGCCACATCCGTTTATATCCAGTGTGGCGGCACTCGCCGCGCCCAAAATTTCCCGATTAGGAAGGTGTTTCATTTTTTTCGAAGGCCAAAAAATAAAATTCATGCTAGAGCTTAGTGCTTTACACCGTACACTCCTAGAGAGTATCCTAACACATTCCAATGGTTTATTTGACTAACTTTGAAGTGCTCATAATCTAGTTAGAGGTCAAAAATATTTTGCCATCACCTGCCAAATGCTTGATCGGGAAGTGATGCCGCGCACTGTACAGTGGTGTACAGTCACACACACACTTCCGTAGAAGTGACAAGTCAAATCACGTGGACGTGACGCACTGTGAGGCCGGCATTTGAGTCAATTTTGAGCTACACATCAGGTGCTAGCCTCTTTCTCTGACCACATCTCTTGAAGAAACCTATCTTGGATTGGATTCAATGGATTAAAAAATGCATGCCCAAAAGACGGTAGAATTCTAAGCGCCACTGAGGAGGTGGCGGGCCGAGCAGGCTGCCGACTGCCGGGCATCTGGCCGTTACAGTCTTCTGAGTTCTCTCTGTTGAACAACCACCTGGGCCCGGAGAATGGGATACTGCTTTCAAGCTTTTTCTCCGCATGACCTGTAAGGAATAGAAGTAGGAAAGCGGAGTCCATACGAAACAAGAAAGTACACCTGACATTTACACTTCACGTCGACTTGCAGAATTACAGTAAGTATCACAAGTCCCCAGCCCAGGAATCACGCGTTTAACTGTCCTCGAATTCACTATAGCTCGATTTCAGAGGACTCCATCTTTAATCTGGGTCTCTCGGATAGATGAATTCACGGACCTTAATCTATCATACGACCACGATTTCGAGGNCTTTGGTGCCTTTGACCTCGCCTTTGATTGAATCTTTTAAGAATTTCAGTTTACCGTGGACAACCCAGCCAAGGGTTCCCTAATCGTACTGAGGGTTTTCTTTTTCCTTCCGTGTCGTCCGTTGACCTCTCCAAAAGGGAACTGTAGGTCTGAACAGACAGCTGTAACCTCTCAACGTTTGTCCATCCACCATCCCCAATATCATAATGATCCTCGGGAGAATCGTTGCCACCTCATGCAACTACCACGGAATAGCGATGGAAGCACCACAGCTAACACTTAAAAGCTATCCTATTTTTTCGGGAATTGGATAGACTTCCCCCAGAACTCGACCGTGATGTCTCGTTTGTTCTCCCTTCTCGCTTTCGTTGGCGCTCTCTCTTTTTGCTGGGGCGCAGCTCTTGAGCCTACAAAGACTGTGCAGCCCAAATCTGCTGCTGCTAACTGTTTCCCAGCAATTGGATTCCAAATGCCCTCAAAGCCCCCCGGTTCTACCGATGGATGGTGGTGCAACTACTCCGATGAATACGCGTTCGTCGGCTTCAGCTATGAAGTTACAGCCTGTAAAGTGGTTTTCTCATCTTAGCAAATGAAGTCCTGACGATATCCCACAGGCCAGAGCTTGAGCCAACTAAAGACCGAGTTCAAGGATGTAAAGAATACGTTTCAAGGGAGGTACATTCGCCTCTACGGTTTCTGCGATCGTGCAGGCTTTTAGTAAGAGTTTTCATTTCATTTCATTTCTTTACCACTTATAGCAGCTTATGTTCTCTCCAGCGATGATATTATTGAAGCAGCGTGGACCGCTAGTGTAGGCGTACACGCTCTCATTTGGGTAAATCAGCCTTTCCTCTGCTCCTCTGATTTTGTTCTCAATACTTTTGCCCGATCTAGTTTGGATTCGATGGGGATGATAAATGGATTGGAAGACGTGATCGTCTTCTACGTACTCTGCACAGCAACCCCCTYGCTCCCTTCGTCACCCGCGTTCTCCAATTCGGTTCGGAGCCCCTGTTCGATTGGGTTTTAGACCCCGAGGATTTGGCGCAGGAGGTCAGGAATGCGAAGAAGAACTTGACAAGTTTAGGAATCCCAGTGACTATTTCTGAGATGGCGTAAGTTTACTATTGTCTTTGACAACGATTCATGTGTGTTGAGTATTCGATTGCAGGTATGGGTATCAAGAGCATGGTGGAGCGAAGTCAATTTTGGATGCGGTGGACTTGGTTGACGCACATATGCTGCCATTTTTCTCCCAACGGGCATCGACTGGTGAGAGCTGTCGCCTGCTGCTGATGTCGTCAATCTAACAGTCTTTTGTTAGCGTTAAACTCGTGGCCCATTGTGCGAACAGATTTGGATTGGTAAGTCTGTGAATTATATTCAAGAGGTCTGAACGCCAACACTACCTTTTTAGGTTCATTGACAATGCTCAAGGGAAGAAGATATATTTCAGCCAGGTGATGATTCCCCCTTTCTATTGCAAGTGTTGGAAACTTACCAAGCACTCTCAATATGTAGAATGGATGGCCCTCGACGACCTACCNTGGCGTGGAACCCAACAGCCCTTCCGCGGTTGCAGATGTTCCAAACGAACGGGTATGTTGCTTCGATTTTGCTATGGTATTTTCCTGTAGCCTGACACCTGCCACAGGATTACTATACAGTCCTTGACGCCCATTGCAATGAACTCAAGAATGTTCCCGGAGGAGGTGTCGGATGGTTCGCGCATATTTATTCTGATAACCAAGAACCAGGATATGGTATTTATAACACCAAGGGAACACTCAAGTTCCCTTTCGCACCGAAAACTCACTGCTGATGTTATGGGCAATGTGACGCATAATGATTGCATGACATTTTGGGTTTGGGGTTACGTTTTGTATCATATTCGGAAAGAGAATTTCCTGTTCGTTAGGACTGCTTGTACTTATACTAAATGTTACAGTGTAACAGCTTATTGAAGTTAGTATGCCGAATATTTTGTGGCGTGCATCGAGAACATGTAGTAGACCAGGGTTCCTAAGCATACACCTTCACTTCTAACCACCATCATGCCTCCAGCTTCATCATCCACGAAAGCTCTGAACGCGATCTTACCACTGATTTCTACCGCACCATACGAAGCTCACCAGAAAGCCCGGACATTCGCGTCGAGATATGTAAAATCTAGCCAGTTTGACACCGCAATCGACGTGCTATTCCAAAGCGCAAGAGAACTCTTTAAATGTGGCCAGGCAGGGAGTGGGGTGGATTTATCAGGGTTTATGCTGGATGTATATGACCAAAAACCAGAGAAAGTTTCGGAAGAAAGTCGAGGTGGGTTTTCTATCAATTGCATAATATCTTAACTGACGACGCATAGGGAGATTGACCCAACTTATTGCTCTTACTGGATCTRRTGGATCGTGGAGGAAAACATTAATCGATAAATCTGTTGCGTGAGTTGGTTGAGAGAGTTCCATCTTTCAGKGAAGCTCAATTCTTAGACGATGCTTAGATGGTCGGTCAAGCATGGTCCATCTCCAGCTGGAGACCCAGATCTTCTCCATTATGTCGGAGAACTTCTTTATAAAGGCTCGTTTATACTTATAAAGGTCATAAGTATCCTTCATTGAACTTAATTACAGAAGGATCTTATGATACCGCTCTCTCCTACTTCCTCAACTCAGGCAAACGTGACAGTGCAAGGCTACTTGCAGATATGTTCATCCAATGGCTTCCTAGTGTATTATCCAACCAAGGAGCAGGGGTCTTTGCATTACACGGAACTTTACCCTACCTGTTGAACGGAAACATCCAAGCCGCAAGAACGTTCATTAAGCATTTCGCATCCTCTTTTCCTCCAGCAGACGACCCAGTTCCTGTTGGATCCACCACTGCAGAGTTCCTCCCAACATCCGAATCTCTGGTAAACTTTTGCCAACTAGTCGTCTTAACTTGTCAGCGTGCGAATGCAGACAAGAACAAGGTAGTGAGGGAGAGCTGGGTCCGACTATGTGGAACGTACCAGAGTAGGGGTGGATTACTGGCTGAAACAGAAATTCGGAAAGTGAGTCGACGACCGTATACTCATTCTGAATKCTTTCTTACGTTGKTGGAYCCAGTATCTAAACGAGATCGGTGCCCTTTATTTTGCCATTGCTCCGCCACGGGCGCAAGCCGCCAATCCTCTAGGCGATATGATGTCGTCGTTATTTGGTGGTCCCGCGCCTGGGGCTGGGCAGCAAACTAGGAGAGTTCTTATGCCGGCTACAAGCTCGGCTGGACTAGATTAAGTGTACAAGGGGATGTAAGTAGATTGTTATCATTGGGCCACACCTGAAATATCCCGTTGTATCCGTATGGACGCGCACGCCATCTTCGACTATTCAGTGAAGTGCTACTAATTCTGAACACAAACTCTACGGCCAGTACTATTTGTCCAATGTATGAGAGGCGTCCTTCATCATCCGTTCTTGACGGATTCTCGTTCAACCCCTGCAGAACATGACTCGGCTTCATCTCTTCAATCGCTTGTTGATGAAACAACCCGGCCCGATGATTATTCACATTAAATATGGGGCGTACTAAGTACTGCCTTGCCTCGTCTTTCTCAGCACCGAACGTATTGTTCATGTCGGCCAACTTCCGCAGTCCACTGCTTTTCCGAGAAACCCAACCCAAGCCCATTGGAGTCGGAGGGAYGTCCTCAAAGGAATGTACTTTGCAGGGGAACAGCAATCACCTCAACGATGGCACACCTTGCTTTTCCCGTAGAGTCCRTGCGCCACNSGGTTGAAAGCTGACAATCTTGTCTAAGTAAGCGGGGACCAGTCGCATTTCATAGTAAGCCTWCAATGCAAATTTTGACAGGACAATATCAAGAATATGGGAAGTAGTGTTCCCATGGGAGGCGCCAAATCATGCATGTTGTTGTTTCGATTCTGTATTCAGTCCTGATCTATATAATCTACTGAACTTTGCTGGGCTCGTCTTCATTCCACCCAATAATAGCCATGCAATCCACATTCCGTCTTTTATTTGCCCTCACCCTTACCCTGTCCGCTGTCGCATGGCCGACAACTGTCGGGCGTACCGATGCGAGCAGTCCTTGGACCCCTGCTGAGACCCCGATTCCATTCGATTCCATTGACTGGGACCAACACAATTTCATTCCTGCCGTCGCTGGTGCCCACAGGAGCCCTTGTCCTGGTCTCAATACCTTGGCCAACCATGGATTTCTTCCTCGAAATGGCCAAGGTTTGACAATCCAGAATGTCCTGCAAGCAGCGATGGGTGAGATACTTTGACCCCGTACCCACCAATCATCAGNCCCTCACTGATTGGTCACGCACAGATGTATATAACGTTCACCCTCTCGTCATTGGCCTGGCCACCAAGATCGGTCTTACTGCTAGTGCCAACTTGGATGGGACGTTTACCTTGGATGACATTCGCCTGTGAGTCGAACACTGCTACTTACCAGGCTCTTCACTAATCTCCATAATGTAGGCATGATAGTATAGAGCATGACGCATCCATTTCCCGCGCCGATCTCAATGTAACGGGAGATAACTTCAGTTTCAACGCAACAATTTACGACGGTGCAATGGCGCTGTCCAACCCCGGTTTGGAATACTACGACGCAGTTTCCGCTGGAAAGGTTCAGAAGGAACGCCTTGCTCAGTCGAAGGCAGAGAATCCCATTTCCAAGAATACTGCAAAGGAGTTCATCATTCGTCTTATCGAGTCGACCCTCTATTTATCTGTCATGGGAGATCCGGAGACAGGAAATGCACCCAAGAAGTAAGTTCACTCTCGCAAAATGACTTCTAGTCGAGCAATCATCAATACCTCCCTAGGTTCGTGGACATTTTCTTTCGCGAGGAGCGCTTACCGCTGGAGGAGGGGTGGGTTAGACCTTTGACCACGCTGAACCCTATGAACTCTGCTGTTATCTCAGAGAAAATTGCTGTGAATTCAGAATGGGAAGCAGATGAAGGGGTCGACTCGTCTATCACCCTAATCGCCGGCGGTCCTGATGACAAGCTTATTATTTGACGTATTGTGTTTTATATCGTACCTGTTCCCTTTGAACTATGTATCAATATGGAAAACTATTTTGTGGCACGATNGTTGCATATTCCCTGAACTCTAAGTAAGAACGACGAAGGAAGGTAGTTGTTGTCCCAGACACCGACGCCTCACCAGGATTCAGARGRTTCGTATGACTCATGGAGATGTTCCCATCAATTGATGAGGCAGCCNNTCTCTCCTCCACACTTTATGTTTCAGCGCTCTTTTGACCTSGGAATTCAAAACCTAGCTGCGGTGTTTCGTCTGGRTTGGTGCTTCGTTCGTGATCCCACAGCTGTTGTCTTTGTACTCGGGGAGCTATGTCTATATTGATYTCTCACCAGTGGTCATCCTATAGGATTGTGTTCTGTCACAGGGGCTCAAGTAGGATATATTTCATTTTRTGCAAAGGAAACCTTCATCAACCGTACATCTCGACATAATCCAGGCCAATTATCCGTCTCCTGCTTGGAAAGACATGCTGCGCTAAAGAACTGCGCTTCTTCATCTGTCTCTCGATGAAACGGCTTCGTTGATGCGCATGAWGTATGGGTAGAGAACTGCTTGAACGTRCCTTCCTCAATAACGRATTTATCATTGGCCAACTTCCGCAGTCACCTCGAGCGACACCTTTTCCCGAGATACCCAAGCTCAGAAATCATGAGAAGATTATCTTCTACTGAAGCGTGATGAAATTACTCAATCACAGCATAACTGGGAGCATAGCTCGCTACTAGAATCGATATACCATTACTAAATARCAACGACTACAGCTGAAACAGGGCAAAATGCTGTGAACAAGCGCATCGCGTCTCTTGATGTATTTCCATTCCATTACGAACAGTAAAACATCAMAACTACTACGGAATGWCAATGCTCTCATTGGAAGAAACCAAGTTACGCACGTTACAGTTTCAGACGTTCAGGCCCAACCAAGGAATTTTTGAGGCTATATAAACTACTCACCTCTGGGTATTCAATCTCATTCCAGACTTTTCCAGYCATGCAATCCACATTCCGTMTTCTCTTTGCCCTCGCTCTCTCCTTATCCGTTGTTGCATGGCCAACTACTGTCAGGCGTACSGATACTAGCACTCCTTGGACYCCTGCTGAGACCCCGATTCCATTCGATTCCATTGACTGGGAAGAACATAAGTTCATTCCCGCTTCCGAAGGCGATCATAGGAGCCCTTGTCCTGGTCTCAACACCTTGGCCAACCACGGGTTTCTTCCTCGAAMTGGCCAGGGTCTGACGGTTCAGAACGTCCTACAGGCGGGGATGGGTGAGATTTCCCARTTTAGCACCAGATTTTAGCAGTATTAACCTTTGACGTAGATGTATACAACGTTCACCCTCTCATCCTTGGCCTGGCGGNCAAGATTGGTTTGACTGCGAGCGCGAACCTTGACGGGACGTTTACCTTGAACGACATTCGTTTGTGAGCCTGAAGGTGTCTTTGTCCCGATCGTGATCTGACACTMTGTGGTTGTAGGCATAACAGTATAGAACATGACGCCTCTGTCTCCCGCGCCGACATTGATGTCACTGGGGACAACTTCAGCTTCAATGCGACAATCTACGACGGGGCCATGGCGTTGTCTAACCCAAGTTTGGACTATTACGACGGTGTATCTGCTGGACAAGTTCAGAAGGCACGTCTTGCTCAATCCAAGGCAGAGAATCCTACTTCCAAGAATACTGCAAAGGAGTTTGTCATTCGTACTCGCGAGTCAAACCTTTACTTGGCTGTCATGGGAGACCCCGAGACAGGAAAGGCGCCAAAGAAGTGAGCTTGATTTCGCTAATCAATTTCCATAGGATTCAGGACTCACGCGATAGTTCCAACTTAGATTTGTGGACGTTTTCTTCCGCGAGGAGCGCTTGCCGTTGGAGGAGGGATGGGTCAGAGCTTCRACCACAATGAACAACACAAACTCTGCTGAGGTTTCTGAGACAATTGGTGTCAATTCAGAATGGGTACCAGATGAAGGGGTCGACTCATCTATCACCCTAATCCTCGGTCCTGACGACGAGCTTATTATCTGAAATAATTTACCGACTTTAAGGACTTCGTTGATATGGACATTGAACTATTTAGCAATCCGAATTTTGTGATTTTGTGATATCCTCGTTATCCATCATTTCTGAATTTTGTAGAGGTACCGGTGTCTGAATGCTAGAGGGAGATCGTTGTGGCGCCTTACGGAGAACTTCAGAATCAATGAGTCAGACTGCTCTTCGTCTCCTTCAAGCTCCTTCAACACGCTCGCTTCCCTTTGTCTAAACATCATATAACGCTCCTTTAAGGTGGCTCGTTTATCTTTTCTTGTAAAACTAGACGTTATCACTACTGCAGTGGTCATATCTGCCAAGTTGATCCAATGACGGGATTTGGGTGCTTTTCCTTGTCATAGGACGACATCAGCTGCGTGAAATTCGACAAAACTCGACGGACTTTGCAACATGTGACGGCGGGCTTGAGTTATCCAACTCTAATATTCTGTCATATACCAGAACCCAACGGTTCCTTGAGTTGTAAGTATCTGCCTCAGTACCTGTTTGCATACAGTGGTTGAAGACTATTCTCTTCGGAGTTGTACATAGCTATGGCACTTCATTATCTTCCCTTCAGACCGTTCGACACCTTATCTCTCAGGTCTGCTGATGAATAAGAAGCATCTCATGCTCAACCTTATAGTTGGAAAGCCTCATTGAGAAGGGATGTTTCGTGCGGGTCGAAATCCGAGGCTTCGTTCGGGATTTCCGAACTTCTTTATATCGCCTATGGACTACAATTCCAAAGGACGTAGCATCCTAGTTAAGGGTTGGCTATGGAAGTTGATAGACACGCAGTTCCTGCTGTTCAGTTAAATGTTGTTCAAGAGGTTGGGTTATTATGAACAGAAACGAAAGTCATTCCAGCCACCGGCCGGCCGAACGTCGGAGATTCTCCAGCCATGATCATGAGAGCCMCCTCCAAAATCTGCAAGTATAAAAAGGCTCGATAATCGAGTGGTTCCCATTCGTTTCCTGATAGTAGCCCACACCAATCATGGCATCTGCTGCAGCTCCCCCTCATTTCTTGTCAATCAAGCAAGAGATCGCGTCATCTTATCCAGATTTTCGGCAACGTGTGACAAAAGCGTGGGCTGAGGTCCTGGAGGAGCTGGCAAAGGCGACTGAGGCAATCGCGAAGGCTGGTCCCAATGTACGGATATCGTTTTTTATTCCAATTATCTGCTAATGGTTTACATAGTATATTCCTCAAGTAGAATTCAGTGATCTCGACACTCTCAATCCAGAGACCATTGCAGAAATCAAACGCAAAGGGTCAGTTGTTATAAAGGGTGTGGTAAATACCTCCCAAGCGTTAGAATGGAAAGGGTTGCTCGAAGAGCATATCAAGGTCAACCCTGGGGTTGAAGGTGAGAGCATCTTCTATGCATCCCGGTGTGCTTACCCATAGTCATTTACTAGGGATACCAGAGAACGACAAGCAATTCTTTCAACTATAGTACGTAACTCCACAAACTCCCATGATTGTACATCTTGTTTTACTCCGCCTGTTCTCATGTTTCCAGCTGGACGAAAAGGTGAGAAAGTGGATTGTAGTCTCAACTTCACTTCTAAGCGCGACCCATAGCCAAGTCCAAGCACGGTCTCACCCCAACAACCTGAAAGCACAGAAGTTCCTCAACGAGCTCTACCATACGAAATCCGGTGCTCCTCCGGAGGGGGTGGATCTTTCCAAACCTTTATCGTATGCTGATCGTTTCCGTATCCGCCATCCCGGTGTTTCTTGGGGGTTCCATCCTCCGCATGTCGACGGTGAGGCGTTATCAAGATTGTGACATGGTACTTGACTGAAAGGTTCTTGATAGGTGGGGCGATAGAACGATGGGAGGACCCTGTTTTTAGGAAATGTTTCTCTGATATCTTGTCTGGGGACTGGCGCAATCACGACCCGTACGATATCACTGGACGGTTGGATGCAAAGCATTCTATTTACAAGCGACCGAACCAAGTGAGTCTATGAGAATGCCCGGGATAATTCCTGACAAGAAATTGATTTAGGCTACTATTTTTCGAACTTTCCAAGGATGGCTCGCTATGAGGTGAAACCATTTCTACAAACCTCGCCTCATGCCACTAACTTCGCCGCTTCTAGTGAAACTGGGCCCACACAAGGGACTCTCAAAGTGTTCCCGGACGTTCTTCTTTCCAACTCGTACAACATTCTTCGTCCCTTCTTCCGCCCTTTAGTGCCTGTCGATTCGAAAGAAGTTCTCGATGCCAAAAATTGGGAATTTGGTATGGAACTTCACCCTAGGCTTCGTCAACGCGTGCCCTCCTAATTCAAGCTCTGTTGCGCACTTCAGATATCTCTACTCCGGAATTCCCTGGTATTCTTCCCAGGGACGGTGGTTACATGGGGCCGAGGCCTACCCCAGAATTGCACCCTCATCTTCAACTTGAGAAGACCATGACATCGATTCCCAAGGTCGACCCTGGAGATACTGTCTGGTGGCACTGCGATGTCATTCATTCTGTCGAAGTTGAACACACAGGACAGGGCGACTCTGCAGGTATGCACGTTCATTTCACTTGTAGTACTACCCTGCATCTGACTTGCTCCGAACGAAGTAATGTATATTCCTGCTGTCCCATCCACGCCTATGAATTTGGCATACATTGAGAAGCAAAAGGAGTGCTTCTTGAAGGGCGTGCGTCCTCCTGATTACCCTCAGGGAGTGAATGAGGATCAGTGGACCGGGACTGNCACCGTAGATGATGTTAACGTTGCTGGGAAGTTTGCAATGGGTTTGCCTATTGCTGTGGCGTAGGCTCAAAATTTTGAGCAAGAGTGTCAAATCTGCCTGTGGGAACACAACGTTCATTCAATGTACAAATAATCACATGTTTTATCCTTGTAACCCAGTACAATCCGTAGGTCTGCTCCATCTGAGGATGTGATGTGGCCTACTATTGAGTATGTTTCCGTTGGGGCCTATTGAGGTGTCAGCCAAGGGTGTAATGTGGATTGAACAAGTATGAACTAACAGATGCTCTTGGACCTGAGCTTGTTCCTTCGAGTATGGCGAGTTTGCGATGATGTCTTTGAGGTCTTTCAGAACGGTGTCAACAGTGGGCCTACTCTCTGGTTTTGAAGCCCAACACTGTCGTAGCATATCGGGCAGTGCACTTCCCTGCGAGCCCGAAGAGAACATCTCTTGGGTGAATTTTGAAGGATTACTTCCTTTTGCGATTTGCAAGGCTACAGAACTGTCCATCCTCAGAGGCCAATATGGAATATGACCAGTCCACAACTATTTGTTTTCGTCGCATCAGGCAATTTAATGCCGACAATGCAAGAGCTCGCACCTCCAATACAGTACATCCAAGCGACCAGATATCCGAACTTTTTGTAGGTTCATCAAGTACTGTATCACCTTCGAGATAGACGCATTCAGGAGCCTGCCATCGCACTGAACCCCCAATAGTTGTGTACTGCCCACGGTCGAGTTTATTGACAATAACAGATAGTCCGAAATCAGTCAAGACTGCCTCTCCTTCGTCGCTGATTAATATATTATTCTGATGAACGCGTCCTACGTTAGTAATGAGGGGATGGGATGGGTCTTCGGAAACTCTCTCACTCCTTTCAGATCCCCATGCACAATTTCTTGGTAATGCAGATGCTGCAGCCCTTTTGTTAMCCCATATATCTGTACCACAGCTAAGCTCTGGGARGCTCAACTGGATCCAACAACAGCCTACTCACAATTCTCAATCGGTCTGCGGTTGRCTTARATCCAGCCTGGAGGTATTGCGGCGCAACACCGTTATCATACCACTTCGTGATCAAGGAAGGACGMYTGTTCATATGCCATGATATCCCATGGAACTTRGAGATGTTCGGATGATCTAAGCGACGCCACACATTAACTTCTCTGCGAAGACGCTGTGGAGATTTGACATTGATCAGGTGGAATGGCATCGCAAGAGAAAGCTTGGRACTTACCCGAAGTGCGCGTTCYTTATCCCATGCACCTTGATCYTGTGTRAACACTCTTAGCAGTTTAACAGCCACCTAGGAAMCGGTTAAKGATGCTGTATACAATTCACAGCAGTGATCTACCTTGATTTTGCCGTTTGGTGATGCCCATGTAGCTCGGTATACTRTAGRACAAGATCAGTCTATCATCTTCCAGTTCGATAAYCCCCGCCTACTATCGGAGTACCCGCCATGAGCTTGGGCAAATGGGGACTCGTTCTCGACGACCGCTGTGAGGTCCTCYGCATCSAGCAAATCTGCCGTGTCCAGCGGATCGTTGGGATGTCCGGGTGTCGTGTACTTCTCTGATGGAGACTCTTGTAAGGGGGATGTGCACTGATCCAGACAGTCACCATGCAAGYTGTCCGGGGGAGAGGKCCACATAGSAACATAGTTAGATTTTTTTTGCTCATGTGGGCCTCGGGAAATCGAGARATCAGGATGAACAGCAGCATATCCAGGGGGTGAAAGTTCAATGTGAACATTGTGCACCGCTTGATCAGYTTTGGAGATCCCTTGAGCTGTCGTTGAGCTGTCTACGGAGGCGTACAGCAGACAGTCGTAGACATGGTATGCCATATCCCACAAGAAGAGGAAGGATGGAAAACAAATTTGAGGAGATAACAGCTTCGTTTGTTATATATCACCCTACACGAGGCATATCCATTTATTTCTTACTAACGGCATGAGGAAGTTCGTTCCCATACAGCCATTGTCAGTGCAAGCCCGAATCGCCAGTGAGAGAGTAAAGATACCGACGTGGTAATGGGTTTGTCACTCGAAAGACCACAAGCTGCTCGCGAGTAAAGTCCAGGTCGATACTTGAATGCTCACGTTAAGCAAATGTATTCCTTGCACGGACGAGTCACGACTGCAGTTTGTGAGCGATTCCCTCTGCGCTTCATCCACTTCGTTTGGCTTTCTGGTGTTCCATTTAAGATGGGCTCAATGCGTGGGGTATAAGATGAGGATTGAAAGAATAAATGGCAGCAAGCACAATGTACAAAGCTAAAAGACATAGGAACCTTGGGCCGGGTTAGGCCATGACCCGCCAGACTGGGATACTCGGATCCCGGGCAGTTGAATATGTATTACTTAAGCCCAAGTTCGGCGCGAACCTTCCTGCCAGTGTGCGAACTTGAACTTACTACTCTTGAGTACTTGAGTCCTGACACTGTCAGTAACACTGTGCTGCCATTGCTCAGCAATATACANNATCATACAGGTATTCNARGTAWTCRWMGTAWCRWCCCCACTTCYAAAGATTTCTATGTTGYGATGAAACACAAMTCCTCTGACGTCCTCCTTTGGAGCTGCCTATAGCRCGGAAGAAGCAACGTTTGAAATTGCATGAACCTCAGGCCCCAGGCGATCGATCCTACCATTAGATACACTTCAATTCTAACATTTSCTCTATCTCTGACAATTTCTAACATTCTACTCTCTCGGATCCTGGTCCTGGTGCCATAGCGTAACCTGCCACAGGCCGTTGCGTGAAGTCTTCCATCTTCGTCGCGAATGTATCGACGTGAAGAACCTCGAGAACCGCGTCAAATATCGCTCWCTGCGTCATAAAAGAACAAAAATRCTTCCATCTCGAAAGCCCCTTTCCCAAAGCGGGGTCAATATGTTGCGCCACGACGACTCCAATAGTCAGATCAAATCTGTCGATCTATCTCCTGGATCAAGCTTTTATTTTATAAGACGTCGTCGTTGTCGTCCTTGCAAATTGTCGGCMTTTTYCAACCACCCTCTTGTCTTTGYGYTTTTCACGTATAACAATGTCCGCGGGAACTACAGATCCAGCAAGCGTGCAGGCGCTCGATAGCACGTACGTSAATAAYGCGAAATGTCATTTGYACACAGGCCTGATCARAACACTATCCTTAGCCARGGCGCTTTCTTTATTGGCACGGTGCGTTGGGCCTTTTCATTGCATGCCWCAAGTGATTGCTGACGAYTAGTTAGATTGCTGCATCTGTGTAAGGCATGTTTTTATCATTTTTAGGCAGGCATTRAACTGTATATTGGGTTGGAAGACTGTACGGCGGTATGCTGCGCAACKTCCTTTCTCRTGTCCTGRTCTCATTCTTYCATTTCCAGTCTCTTGTATGCAGACATGGTACTATTTCGAYAGCTACAAGAAGGACCCRKTATTCCTTCGATTCATCGTGTTCGCGGCGTGGTTCAGCGAYACTGTTCATCAGTGTCTAATATGTCACGTTGGTGAGTGCCTTCAAACTCCTATAGACATACTGCTRAYKTCCTCSTAGTGTATTGGTATACAATATCACACTTTGGAGATTACGACAATTTGAGCTACGTCGTTTGGTCTGCCANGTTTTCTTATGTGCGAATTCYTCTGTCTTACGGATCTGCACTTTCTTGTAGGAGTTTATAYGTGAGTCAASGTTCCATARAMAAWRCCCTAKATGTYGAGRTYCTYATCGAMGTTCAGGTTGAAGTCGCGTTCAATGTCCGTTCTCCTTCATCGTGTTCAAMGTGCGACTGCYTCAYTTTCATWTCRACAGGGATTRACAGGCTTCATMGTCCAAGCTTTTTTCATCTATCGTATCTGGTGAGATGATTCCTTAACTCACAACTCGAATGTATCTCATTTCTATTGTAAACCAGGATGTGTGCGTCACTACCAAAGTCTTATCCAACATCATCCTTGCTCAATCTAGTTAYCTGCAGTCCGAAAGCAGGCTTGGGTCGTGGTCGTGGTCGTGAGTTCCATGYAGTTTCTTTTAACATTAAAMACTCAGGGYGACGTTTKAACGTAGATGTTCTTGGTTGCTGCCCTCTTTGGTAGGCGCCCTTCTTCTTCTGGCATATTATACAGCTTTTCCTGACGAAGCRTCTRCCCTCAAACAGCCTCATCCCTCGGTAATTAAYGTGCTCCCCAACGTGTCATTTCTTAGCTTATGCTGTTGTGTATAGCATACGTTGTCCGAGGAATGAGGCTTGATACGTACACAGAACTCACGCAGATTCGGCCACTCTCAATGACCATGAACATCCTCACTGCCGTCTCTGATCTCACAATTTCTGCGGCTATGGTCACGATCCTTCAAGGATCTAAAACTGGGTGGACATGGAGTAACCATATCATCAACCGTCTAGTATGCATTTCACCGCAGACGCCCATGACCTGTCCTCTGACAGTATCGATATTATAGATTCTGTTCTCAATCAACACCGGATTAATGACCAGTGTCTGCGCTGTCTTTTCCTTAATTTTCGTGAGTTCTACAGCTATCTTTGCTCATGAGAAATGCCCAGACAAATATCGCAGATTCTTGCAATGCCCAACACCTATATCTACTTCTGTTTCTACTTCGCCATCGGTCGTCGTATGTCTCTTGTTACAGGTCTATCCGATCACTCTTCTGATTCCTTTCCTGTACAGTATACTCCATTTCACTCCTTGCGACCCTGAATGCGCGTCGGTCCATCCGATCGCGCTCAGATAGGAGCGACTCGTTATCACTAAAAGAAATAAGTGTGGAGGGAAGAGGTAACAACAACATGAGCAGGCTTCGAAGCGCGCTCAGCGGCCCTGTATGTACCCTACCCKTTTTGCTCTCCACCCCTATCTAAGGCGGTACTTCTAGCGGACCGCCCCAGAAGCCACACAGGTTCATGTTCAAGTGGAAACCCAGTTCCATAACGACGACCCACCAAGCAGGGACGGTAGCGTCAGTAATGATAACGAGAAGGTTCACACCATATCAGTTGGAAGTACCTTTGCCACCAGTCCCAAGGCAATCACCTTCGAGGAAGTGTAAGCTCCTACCTCGTTATCGTTGATTTCTTGGGATCTCTTGTTGTCAGTGCCTCTAGTATGAGAGCTCCCAGATGGCCTGATTTGTTGTACATAGATTGTACTTGTGACTTAAAATGCTCGATGCAGACCTCGTACGCATAGACGGACACGCGCTAGAAAGTATCTTTATGATGAAGTATCTAATAACCTACAATTAGGAGACACTCCGCTACCACTTATTGTACCATACTTATGTTTACAAGGGCCAGATGGAGGCCAATCAGGATATCCTGATTTACCCGAGCTCATATGAGCAACAGCGATGACCGCCCAATTGACACTTATCGACGTCGTTGCGCAGAGTTATTTCGTAGGGAGGTCGGCCTCATTCTTGAGATTCCTTTTTAGATCTTGAACGCGTGTGTATAGAATGACCATACCTCTCCGAGTCACCGGCCACTCTCATGATCAGTCCACGACCGTGTTTGCAGGCAAAATGCCATACATTCTCGTTGGAGATGAATCCTGGTCAAGGGGACAATAACTATTAGTTTACACTAGTATTGGTTGAAATCGTGGTTGTTTTGAAAGGTCCCAGAAAACACCTGCGGCGTTGAAGATTGGTTACAGCAAGGTTGTTCCCTTCATGTAGAATCATAGTCATGAAATAATGAAGGGAAACTAGGGTCGAAATTTGGTCGAAATAAACAAAATGTAAGCCCATGTGAAATCAATTCGTTTTCGAGTATGAAATCTGTAAAGGACCTATTTGAGGACGCCCCTCCTGATTGGTACAAAAAAGTGGTCGTGGCATACTGAGGTTTCGTTCTGCTGTGATAAGTGTTAGGGGAGCTCATTGACCAAAATGGAAGGTCTGGACTCAGCGCTACATCCGAATCGAAGACAAGGAGATTAAGCTAGAAAATCTCTACACACATAGGATATCCCTTGGGCTACTGGTACAGGTGTACGTCTATTTCATACGTGATACACGACTACGTTAATGTTCAATGTCTTCTAACCTTACAACCTCRCTCTGCAACTCAACRTCCCCAYCCTCATCCTTTTCGTCAACCTTCACATCAGGTTGGGCACCACGGGGTGGTTTCTCAGCCTTCTGTGCCGCTGCTTGCTTTCCGGCCTGTGTGATGTCTTCCCCGAAGAGACGCAAACTCANGGCACTGCCAAACATTATGAGAAGATGCACGTCCAACCGAATACCAGCCCATACCTCTTTGCTTTTTTGTCAATCATGAGAGTGAGGGACACGTTCGATTTCCATATCGGAAGAACGATCTCATGTGTTAGTCTAAGGAAGAGTCAATGTCAGCAAAGGAGTCAGAGAAAATGTGACATATTCTACCTCGCTGATTCAATCTCGTCTTTGGTGGGGAATATACGGATGATGTGACTCCCCGTTTCTATACGTCCGTCAGTCTCATTGTAGAACGAATGGGYATTGCACTTACCCCTCGCCTCCACAGCTCCTCTAAACGGCTGCTCAAACCTCTCACAAAGCGGATAATAGCTCTCTACCAGAATCCTCAGTGTCTCCAAGTCTGTCTCGATAATCTTCGTTGGATCCGTGTACGGTAACACCACAGGCAAACCCTCTCCCAAGATTCTGAACATCGACTCCCCTTTTCCAGCTTCCTGTTTAGCAAAGACCTTCGTTCCGGCGGATGTCAGTCTGATACGAGCGTAGTCGTTGTTTTCGATGACAGTCTTGACGATGTCATTAGCAATATACAGAGAGCGAGCGGCGTCTCCTGCAGGATTCCGGACTAGGATGTTGGACGACGGAAATGAGGGTGTGAGCGAGAGTTTCTCTATGCATTGAATAAGAATAGGATCATCGGGTGGGAGGAAAGTGTATGGGTTTTCTCTGAAAGAACCGCCAGATGCCTCGGGCGGAGTGTCAGCAATGGGAACAACTGCATCTTCTTTGCTTTCACTGGTGGAGGGGATGATGTCGATTGAAGGCGGTTCTGAATCMTTGTCCAGCTTCAGCTTTTNGGCTTCCACCCCATCGTCGGCATCTTCAGCGCTCCGTTTTCTGTCATAGTACTTGTTTAGTATTGACCACCGGACACATGCTGGAACAAGCTCACTTTGGGTTACCCCTGCTCGTCTGTTTCCGTTCTAGGACTGCGACGAAGAATCCACCAGTGTCTTGGAGATGAGGGTAAATCCTCATACTGTTCTTTATTAAGATATCGACCCTGGAAAAAGTGATCGTAGCTCACCATCTCGGCAGATTTAGTTCCTCGACATTCGCAGGTGGCCAGTGTGACTCGGCCAGTTTTCCTTTATGATCCTTCTCAGAGATAGCCTTCGTGAACTCTTCGAACGACGCGAAAGTAGTGCTTGCAGTACGATCGTTGGTCGGACGCCACGTCGTTATCCCTGGCACTCTCTTCAATTCGGGCATTCTGTCTGAAACATCGATGAGTTCGAACTCAGGATTTGAGCGGAGAGCTGCTGCAATGACGGCCTCGTTTTCTACGGGGTTTAGTGAGCAGGTAGAGTAGGCAATCCGTCCCTCTGGCTTCAGCATTTTCATGGCGCGTTCTAGGATGCGAACTTGCAAACTATACATTGTCAACATGGCTTCTTCCACTGGGATAGGCACGAACATACATACCCATGAAGGCCGTTTCCATCTCCCGGCGACCATGACTTCCATATCCCGATGTTCTTTCTCATGGTGCCGTCTCCACTGCACGGGACATCACAAAGGATACGATCAAATAATAGCCGTTTGTTGGGTGCAATCTTGATGGCAGGATAGTTGGATGCATCCATGTTGGTGACCATGAGTGCCGGGGAAGGAAGGCGAGCAGATTGGTGGATGAGGAGGTGGGTTCTTTTCGCGTCGCTATCGTTTGCAAGTAAAAGTCCGGATGGGATCGATGTGGAAGTGACAGTATCTTTCGCATGTATAGCTTCAAGAATTTGGGCTGTTTTTGAACCTGGAGCTGCGCACATATCCATGACCTAGGGCTAGGTGAGCACAGAATAAGACCAGAATATGACAACATACTTTGTGATGCGGCTCTACATCCAAAAATAGGGGAGGGAGCATGCTAACAGCTTCTTGTCTGGATATGTTTCCCTGCGAAATATGGTGTTTAAAGCAGGGCTTTGGCGTGAGCTAAGGGATAAACGTACGACTTCGGTCTCGAACACCAGAAAGGAGTGAAATTTCTTGAATTCGGGGGATTTCCGTAGAACTTTTTTGGGTACGTTGAAATGCCATGCAAGACCATCTGGATACCTTGAAATCAATAAGAAAACGCTGCACGATCAAAGCAAAGTTATCTAACCAGGGAATTTGGACAGGTGGTGGTATCCGTTGACCTTCAAATGTTACATTGCTCAACCCGGGAACATAGGTACTCTTTATCATTTCGTTCAGAGACGTTGCTGTTCTAAGTAAAATTTCAGTGTCTATAAAAATAGGTGGATCTAGAGACATACTGTCGGCTTCCAGCAACTCGGAAAGTTGTAGGAAGATGCTGGCGCATCGCATCTATGAAAATTTCCCATTCATCCTCCGATATAATGTTTTGAGCCTTATAATAGGCGAAGAAGTGGTCGTTGACCATGTCTGATTTTTCCAATAGATCGGTTCGGTACTTGTCATCTCGAGGTTTACGGCCGCCTCCACGACCACCGCGGCCACCACGTCCCTGTAACAAAATTAGTTCCAATGCTAATAGATGCATTGTCTGCATACCTTTCCTCGAGCCATCTTAGAGTTGAGCTGAGGGTAAAAGACAAGGATGCTTGAAGTGAGTCACCGCGATCGACATCATCATTTGATGCTACAGCCATGGACTATGGTCCACCTATTTCTCTCCGTATAACCACAATAGTTCTGGCACTATCATTAAGTATCATCGGCGCCCAGGAATCGTCTACGCAGTAATCGTCACATTGAAATTGAAATACAATTGTCCATGAGTATACAGCTCCTCCGTTGCCAAAAGACCGAGCAACCATCTGAGGGCGAATGGTAACGGAAGAGGATCGGTCAACAAGCTTCTACTAGTTTCATGGGATACAATCTTAAGCATATATATACAGAAACATCAACGCAGCAAGGCTTGTTTAAGGACTCCTTCGTCGCACCATTCAGCGAGCTCTTTGACCCTGGTGGTTGCAACTTTACAGTTTTCATCGAGCGTAAATGTGACCTGGATCGTAACATAAACGTCAGCAGGCGATTAAGGGTAAACTTCAACATTACACTCACTCGACACAATGCGTCTTCCATCACCGGAAGGAAGGACTCATTCACCCAAGTCGGGAAAACATGAGTGGCTGCGATGAAACACGACTCCGCGCAKTKTGGGTAGCTCACATGCATACAGGAGCCTCCGATACGTCCTCCTAACAAACTGTCTGTTATCCCTGGTGTGCGGACGAAGCATAGTCGTGCGAGCTGGAACCAATCCAACATCCAGGTGCGAGGGAGAAAGGCTTGACGGGAAGTGTGATATGGAAAAAAGAAATAGTCGTGTTCATGGACGGAGCAAGGAAATGGTTCGACTAGCTTTTCGAGAGCACGACACATCTTCTCGAGATGGCGGTCGATCGTAGCTAAAACCACTTCCGTACTCTTGCGGCGGTAGAGCTCAAGAGCAAGATGAACATGAGCGGGAACATGGACGAGTTCCCCGCTGSTATGATCTTCTACCGCTGGCTTTTTGAGCGTTAGAGGAGCAGCTNCCATGGCCAAGTCACGCCAGCCAAAGCGGTAGGCAATTGCAAAAACACGCATCGGTTCTTTGTTAAGAAAAGGGCGCAGGTATGGTTTCGCACGCTGCATGGCTCCATCCATGAGGTACTTGTCCATCATMTCAATGCATGCAGAGAGATCCTCCAAGCTCTCAATATTGGGCTCTGCAGCTGTGGGGTACCAAATCCTCAACCAGATGTCAAGGTATTTAGAGGNCTCCGAGAGTTTGACAACTTTTCCCTCTTCACCAATGCTCGGATTTTCAGGCGGCGGAAGGCTAAAAGTATTGCGAAAATGTTCGGAAGTGATAGCCAAGATGTGGCGGTCAACATAGAAATCTTGGTTATCGGAAGAACGGAGCACAATGTCCCCATTCACATCGTCGAATGGGTATGCTGCAGTAGTACGGGACGTCATGGATAGCAAGCTCGGTGGTTTGGATGATGGTAGTGGCTTAAATACCTGACCAGTCAGCTGGTCATAAGTTGGAAGTTGAGATCACGCCTCGAAGTTATAACGATATGCTACTCTGACAGCCGAATATAAGCCCGAGGAAGTTGTACCATGGTCGTTCAAACAAACTTAATCTCGAGCGCATTTGTCGGTACTTTTGATAGATTAGAGCCATTCAGAGGGTACGTCCTTTGGAACACGAAAATAAACCCCATTTCCGCAATTAATATAATTGGGAATCGCATTTTATTCATCTAAGAANTCGTCAGANNTTGTCAGCTTCAAGTGAAATTTGAAGGGAATGCTAATTGTGCAATCCTAGCCCCTCAATACACATAGTNGCATTTTCTTCTTGAGGAGAGGTTTNAGATAGAAATGAAATGAAAGATATGACAAGTAGTTGAATGAGAAGTACGAGGAAGAGGTATCGCGAACCGCGACGCGTCAATTTTGNCTCGGGNTCCGGGTGGGAAAGGTTGGCGGCAACGAGGTCGGCAACACGCGCCTTGTACCCTTACTTTGAACCACCATGCAGGCGACCGTGTCTGGGTTTCCTCGAACACAAGATGCCATCGCTAAACCCGAACAATGGAACTCCCAATGGGAAACATTGTCCCAGATGTTCGAACCCAAAGCTTGCCTAGATGTCCAACTACAGATGGCAAAGCCGGGAACAGAATCTAAAATATGGGCCTTGTACTCTGACCTTCTATCTACTGGCTGTGAAGTCAGGCATCGCACAGCAGTACTTGCCATGGATGCACTTCTTAACAATGACTTTGAGACTCGATGGTCGCAGGCTGGTCCTGCGACCAGACGAAAACACGTCTTGATTGGACTTTCGGAAGCATGTGCTATGGCCAATAACTTGAACTCGGCGCGGCTATACTGCTCAGATATTCTGAGACTCTCTCATCTCAGTGATGATAGCAATGTTCTCATTCAGTTGATGAACGATGTCATGCCGGATGATATATCTCAAATCCCACGTCAACCGTACTACTTCCCTCATCCTGGATGGGATGCACTCAAAGCAGCACACGAGGTCCCTGGACCCTCCGAGCTCGCAAAAGCATGTCTCTCAGAAATGATTATGTTGAGAACGAAACTCATATGTGGGTATCGCACAACGACTTCATCCTCTAGCTTAATATTTATCCTAGATTTCGTGATTGAATTCACATTTGAGTCTTTCCTGGGACATGATCTACGGAGAGTCACAGTACGGAAGCAACACAAAGCTGCAGATGCTAAACAGGCGGAGAAGGAAACGAAGGCAGCACTCAGTCAGCTACTTGGTCCCGCCGCGGGTCGTGCATTTTTCAAAGAAGAGAAGCATGCACTAGATGAGCGCAAGAGTCGCAGGGGAGTTGGATGTGCTCATTGCCAGCGTCTACAGGAGAGCGAGCAAATTTTCAAAAGGTGTGCGAGATGTTGGGACAAACAACAGCGCGAAGTCCACTATTGTTCAAAGTAAGCTCATATTTCTCCATTGTTGCAGAACTATCTTTTATATCGTCTCTTTCCCTTAGGGAGTGTCAGGTCGCTCACTGGAAAGACCATAAAACAATTTGCGGGAAGACGATGAATCAGCAGGCAGCTGTCAACGCTATTAACCCCATTCGCGGCCCTTCTGAACAACCTCTTCCTCCCCAAATCCAAGGCCCATCTCGTATTGGTTCAGCGGCTGCGGGATACAAACGATCGCCTGCCCTCCTCGACCACATACGGCGCTTAAATTGTAACCCAGAGATAGACTTTTTCTTAAAGGTCGGAAAGGGTTCCAATGATTACGGGGGTATCCAGAAGTTAGATAATCCTCCCATCTTGCAACAATTTATCAGCCTTTGCCGCGAGAAGGCAATGTGCGAAGGCAACACCGATGCAGCCGCCGCGCTTTGTCACTATTTTCTTTGGATTTTTATTGCCAAAGGCTGGGAAGCCCAATTTCCTGGATGCAACCACAACGATATGATCGAACACATGGTGAAGGAGTTTAGATATCCTACTTTGAAAGAGACAATTCTAGTAGCTCAAGACCATCAGTTCAATACGGATGAAGCTCATCGTCCGTAAGTTCTCAACGAATGATGTTGCCTACGACCTCGATATGACCCACTCATCCCATTTTGATAGAATACTTCTCTCGCAAATGCCACCTCAAGTTTTCAAGAAATTTGTGGAAGTGTTCGGTTTAGATATGACCAAAAGAATTGAAGTTTAAATGAATCGTCCAGTTTACATTCAGCATGTGTGGTAGATACCGTCAATCCATGTAATAACAATACTGTAACCGTTCTACATAGCAGAAGGAGGGCCCTGTTATACTTATGGAGGGTTCACCATTGGTCAGTTTTTTAACTAAAAAAAAACTGCCCCAGTGAGGCTCGAACTCACGACCTTCCGATTGCTTGGGAAGTTAACAGTCGGACGCTGTAACCAACTTAGCCATGGGGCACATAGAAGGCCTGTCCTGAACATAGTTTATAGTGTCTCAAAACACCAGCCAAATATTTGACACACAATTTTTACCATGAATGATTCAATGAATATGATGCTATCACCAGTTGCAAAATCTACAACGACATGTAGATCCCGCCGATTCTGACTTACGCATTTCTTCCACCATACGAGGACTATGCAGGTGACAGATAGCACGCATCATTCTCATCCACTTTGGCGTTTAGATTCCATCCATAGTACAGAGGCTGCGTAAACTTTGATAAACTGACCACTTCGGCCGGACTCTCCTAATTCTTCATTACAAGCTGGCCCCAATAGCACCGGGGACGAACTGACACTCCAACCCAACCGCATACCCACTCCTGTCCGACGTAACCCACATGTCCGCGTCCTGCTCGCGAACAGCCAAGTTAGATATCTCGCCTCGGCCACTATGGGCAAACAAGGAGATCCTATTGCCCGAAAGCTGCTTCGCAACAAAACCCCGGGAATCGTCAGAGAGGTACCATCCTACGCCAGGAGAGCCTCCCATCCCTGCGTTGCCGAGGGAGCCATGATAAGCCTGGGCAGCTGTGGAGGCATCTCCTCCGTCGTCATACTTTCCGAGGTAGGCTGTCTCGCCTTGGATCCAGCCACCGGGAGCGCTCTCTCCAGGTCGTACGCGGCGGAAGGTGATCAGAGCGCCTGAGTTGGCGGGGGAGACGCCTAACTAACACTGCGGCGCTTGTGACACCTGCAGAGTATCACAAGCGGACTTCTTCTCCTGGTCCCAAATACTGAATGCTCCCACCAATATGATTCGCATTCCGTCAGATGCTGGAGTTCAACACACTCCGTGGTCCAAACGTCCGTAACAGTTTTCTCAACAAATTTGAGCAGACGTGCAGCCCAAATCATGCGGGTACGCCGCTAGGAGTGATTCGTCGATTGTGAATAAAGGGTTATTTACAGACTATCCCTGTTGTCATAGATATACTGTGAACGTTCAGCTCGATATGTTATGTCCCGTTTACTGCTGACGGCGTTAGTTTGACCGTGGCATTCAAGTTCTGCCTACTCACCGCCTCCTACACTTCATCTTCCTCACCCTCACTGGCCGTATCCTCTTCGCTATCAACCTCATTTCTAGTGGGAGGCGAATCCCGTTCGTCGTCGCTATAGATCTCATTACCGGCAAAGTACCACGCTTGCTGCAACCTTTCGAATCCACGTTTGTCTGGATCATTACACTCCTCTTGTAATTCTATCCAGACATTGCGCTTAATGCGCTTGGCTCTGATTTGCATGCGAAGCTCATCGCGCCTGTCTGAGTGAGAGTCCAATAGTTGCATTGCAGCATCGGCGAAAGATATCTCCCCTCTTTCCATCTTCTCGCGGAGGGCTAGTACCTTCGGTTTGTGACTTTCCACCTAGAGGAGAAAGTAAGCARTGACAATATTTCAGTGTGTTTGCTCACCTGTTGTTGCATTCTGTGTCCATATTCGTTCTCTTCCGCAATAAAACGAGAGAATGTTTTCTTCCAGTTGAAACTTATCTCCAGGGCCTGCCAGTCCGGCTCGAGGTCAATCAACGGGGTGTCATTCACAATTTGGCGTATCTGAATGACGATCCTGGGGTGGTGAGGACTTCCCTGATCAATTATTGCTTTCTTTAAGGATCGGCCAGCTTTAGCTTTCATGTCATCTGTATAGGTATGGTCTTTGAATGTCGCACGATCGAAATTGTTGCGATCCAAATGATCAAGGGTGAAAGYTGTCGATACAGTTTTCCATTCTGAAGTATCTATGACTCCTAAGGTTCAGAATAAATGAGACGCACAGAGTTTTGATTGGTTCATAGAGTTACCTCCAACCATCTTAATCCAAGTCCTCTTGAGATGTTTTTTGAGGAATACTCTCTCAACAGCGCGTTGAAATTCCTTGGATACTACGCGGCAGGTTATCCAAAGCCATACAATATCATTCGAGTGCCATAGTATTTCGTAGAAARTTTCGGCTGGGAGTTCAGTTGAGATTGTAGCCATAGGAATTTAAGTTAAAGTATAATATACATACTACATAGTTTAAGTCGGGAAAGGGGATCGTGATTAGTAGCTGAATCCGCATGACTAAGCATCGTCACGTTTTTTCCCGCGCCCCATTCTAATTTGGAGCGCCACAACTTTCTGTTCTGCTACAACGGCCATCTTCAAGCCAGCTTTTCTGTTTGAAAAGTATGCTCTCGGCTACTCAACTACAACTGCTGCTCGAGTTTTGGTCTTGAAGGTTATTTTAGACATACGTAGTATCTCTAATCCCGCACAATCCTCCACTGGGTGACTTCCCATAAGAAAAAGGCATAAATCCGAGCTCTAAACTCAATCAGAGTGAAGGAAAACTTGAGAGTCCGCCGCCTGGCCGGATCTTGGAGCAGTGCCACTGCCGTGGGGACGGGTGTCGGCAGGCGCTGTTTGTCAGCAGTCCAGGCAAGCCTTGAACATGTCGGGCTGGCGCAACTTCCCCAAGTGGCCAGCATCTATCTACTTTCAGGTAGAAATCTAAGTTTAGAGACCGTTTGACGAGAGCAAAGGCTTTAGGCAGGGGTGCCGACCCCTGCCTAGAATATTGGAATTTAGAGACTCGGCTACGTGTCGGAGATTGAAATACTGATGGCCGAAGCTTGGCCGAGCTGTTTAGACTCGTCTAGAACTATCTCCGAGTTCTAAATCGTTATGGGAAGTCACCCACTTATACGATGATCGTCTCTCCTTGAACTCTATGTGATATTTACTTTGTTGCGTACAGGTGGCTGGTCACTGGCACTCCGGGCAGGATTTAAACTCCGACAATAGGGGCGGTCAGAGTGCTCGTTTCTGGCGGCGAATCTGGCCGTTTCTGTGACTCGTTTCTGCCGTTTCTGAAGTCGTTTCTGGAGGGTGATTTGTGCCCAGAAACGAGTTTCTTCGTTTCTGGAGAATTGAGTGAGAAGCGAGTCAGGACTCGCTTTTCCGCCAGAAACGCCGGTCGTTTCTCTGATCCGTCTGTCGATGTCCAGAAACGACCTCAGAAACGATCCCAGAAACGCGGAATAGAGGTCGAACTTTTCTGGGAGAAGTTCACTATTACCTGATACTACCGTGTGGTCCAAGTCAGATAACAAAACACCTTGCTGTGGTCTCTGTGTTTGGCCCACCTCATCGTGGCCTCTATGAGGAGTCTTCAAAAACTTATTATACATGCCAACATTTTCGTGACATCAATGTCCAGGTTATCGATATCAAGGACATTCAAGCGGTAGTTATGATGGCTCCAGACCCCTGCTACCCTCTCATCTTTCACGATGGAACAGAGAAGGATAGATGGTATCTTATGGAGACACCAGGGTTGAAGATATCATCAATGATTGGTATACAAGAAGATGACGAGGAAGATAACGAGGAATTGGAGTAGGATCGAATCAAGTTGAATACACAGTTAGAGCTGTTTTACACTACGAGCTGTTTTATCTTAATACTATAACACTGAAGTCCTTCTGGTGGACACTCTGTGGCGGCTGGCTTTGTATATTACATACTGTGACAGTATTACTATTGACCATAATTTCTTGAGATTTTACTCTAGCCATTAGCTCTTGCATTTTGAAGTACCTTCTATATATGTGATCACTTCTACCAACCCAACCTATCTTGGAAATATGAGCCTNGGCTGATATGCCACTACTACACTTGCCTAACATTGACATTGACAAAATCCTTCCACAAGTTCACGTGCCTGCATCTCACCCCGGTCCATTGCCCCAATGTCGTTGGGTGAAAGCAAACATGCACCAAACACTGTCCCCTCTAACCACCACTATTTTCCTTATGAGTTCAATTCCCGAATGGCACCCAGGGAACTCTCCTCAGCCTCAGTTTCCCGTTCTCTTCTCTTCCTATCTCATCACAGTCCTCTGGCGAAAACCTTGGCCTTATTGAAGACAACGGAAACATGAATCTCTTCAACAATGGATTTCTTCCCATTAAAGAAGTGACCGAACTACAACAATACATCCTTGTACTTGAGGGTAGACTTCTGAACTCTGAAAACACCAATAAACAACTGGAAATTTCTCTTAACAGAAAAACAGTAAGTGTTTTCTGGGTTGTAAAAGACTCCGAGTCAATGTATAATCAATATGATCTACCAGGCTGGCCTACGACACTCTGCGAGAGCATTTTCAAGAGTTGATTGCAAAGTCAGCCCAAAATCTCGGAACCACTGTGAGCAAGGAAGTTGCAACTGCGAGTACACTCCACAGTACTCTTCCGCAACTCTCTTCGGACGACTATCCTCTGGTATCTTTCTGGAAGAAGGAAAAATGGAGCGCTCACAAGAACAATCAGAAGATGACAAGCTCTCTGACTGGTACCCCCGGATTCGCGGAAGCACCCAAGCCGCGCAAGGTAAGAATGTCGCCGCTCGGTATATTGAAGACGAAAATGGTCAGCCTGTTGATGGATTCCGTGCAACAACAATCCGTACCTTCATGTATGGACTCTTTGGGGAGATGCTCCGTGAGTTGGACAAGAAGCCTTTTACCTGGAAGCAAGTACGTCTTCCAGACAAGCGGCGGTTCTACGTGGACATGGCCACACGGTTCCCAGAGCTGCGCTTGTGTGAGAATGACTGGAAAGCAGACTATCTCGCAACTCAAAACTATTCAAACTGGACAGACAAACATGTTCCGGAGAAGCATAAGGGAAATCGCGTCAAGACAGAACCAAAGTCGGAGAGTGGAACTACCCTTATTCGAAAACCTGGTATATACAATGGTAATCTTTTTATTTCCTAATTACTTTACTAACGAGAATTGTATTTAGGAAAGGCAACGGGAGAGCATTTCTTTCCCTTAATTTTTACCTTTGNTTTTCCCGCGTGGTAAAAATTGGGTTCCCCGAAGTGTCTGCAATCAGTCGTCCGTACCGTACCAAAAAGGAAATGCAAAATCACGTGTTCACGTGATGAGCACATGATTTATCCAGGCAAACACTGCGTTTTTTGAAATCTGTACGCACCTCCTGTCGTCCACCCATCGTCCACCGACAAACTTATGTAGGTGGACGATAGAAGTATGTAAGTGGACGACAGATGTATGTAGAAAGAGGACAGATCTCTGTCATTCACATGTACAATGAATTGCCCTTTTGGTTCATGTTGAAATAACCTCTGAGTAATTGTACAGACTATCAATCGTACACCTATCGTACACCCATCGTCTTTCTACATACATCTGTCATCCAGTGTGACTTTGATTGTTGTCTATTTAGAACGGCCTCAGCCCCTACCAGTGGAACTTAGGTATAAAAGCCATGAACGTTACCTGAGTCTCCAAATTTGCTTAAAAGTACAGTCTTTTGGAGTCACCTTTCGCCTTGTGCTCCACCTCTTTGCCCTCATCTCGGACGGATCAACATACAATTTATATCGGATGCTTGGACGATGGCGATTTGGTAGCCAATGGACTTGTTGGATGATGCCATGACCTCCACTACTTCGGAAACACCGCGCGCATCGACATGGAAGGACACTCTGGACGGACAGATGGGTGGTCGACTACTATTCTGGAGGAACCGGGGGTGAAGTTAGATCAATCCAACGCGACGGCCCTGTGAGAATGACTAACCATACCATTGTATGCAGGAAACGGTGTTTATGGGTTATGGAACTGTTAGTCAAATATTGTAGATCTGCATAGTACATAGTAGTGTTACCACCTGTGGTCCCAGTAGTTACTATTACTTAGTATAATGGCCCTTGCGGGACCTGCCCCTTTAGTCACAATAGATACACAATGAATTAATAAGTTATGTATGTGACCAAACAAATGCTCGCTAGAAAATAAATGAGGCCAATGCTGCCAGCAGCGGGTCACACAAAAACGAATAATTTTCTCATTTTGGTACCTCAATAATGCATCCGAGTCTCGATTGTCAATCTACAGGTATGTACAAAACTGATAGATGTATGTACGAAGCTGACAGAGGTTTGTACGAAGAGTTAACAGCTTTAACCGAGACCTGTCGTCCGGTACGCATCGTCCACCCATCGTACGGACGACAGAGATCTGTACGAATCGTACAGTTCTGAAAAAACGCAGTGATTAAGACGAAATCCGTAGCGTCGTCTCTATAGTTCGCAAGAGTAGTTATGGTAGTCACAATACACTATATTAGGCAAATATCGACCTGTGTTAGGACTTGAATGGGACAATGAAACAGATCATTGCCTTATCAGGAACAATAGAGAAGCAACGTGAGCATGCTATAAACTGCAGGTCGACCCTCTGACTCTTCACCTTACACCATCATGGCCTACCCTACATCCTCATCATCAATTTCCCCCAAGGTCAGGATCCTTCCCGGCTACGAACACT
>LBLO01000346.1:0-29849 GCA_004354395.1 Chondrostereum purpureum | reverse complement strand
GCAGCTTTAGAAGCCGCCGAAACCAAGATGCAGACTGACGAGGAGACTATTAGTGAGCTTAAAGGGAAGGTGGTCACTCTAGAGAAAGAGCGCGACCGACTCAAGGAGNCTGCCAACCGTTCCCGGGACCCCTCTCAGATTGCTCCTGCCCCTGACGCCGATATCGACGCACTCGAAGATGAATTGGACGAGGCACATCGTGAGATTGCACGGCTTCAGACTGCTATCGCTCAATCCCCGGCCAGAAAGGCTATGGAGAAGGCGAAAGACACCAAGATCGAAATCCTCGAGAAGGAGAATGAAGAGCTCCTGGAACGTATCAAAGTCCTGAAAGTAACAGCCATGGATGCAGCAACCCCAAGCAAGATCATCAACAACAGCGGGGTTTCTCCGTTCCACCGTCATGTTTTGTCCTTCCGCGCTCCAAAGACGCCTGGTGGCCCATTGCGAGAGGTTAGTAATCCACACTGTCTACCATTGGATGAGTAACTGAATTCTGTGTAGATGTCTTGGTTAAACACTCCTGGGGGAGCGGATGCGACTGTTTCACCATTGGTCGCGGAGATCGAGAGACTGCAACGAGAATTAGACCGCGCCAATGAGAGTATCGATGACAAACTTGATAAGCTCGAAGACGCTGGCCTCGGTGTGGTTGGGCTTACGCGTAAACTTGAGGATGCTCGAGTCAATATCGTCAGATTAGAAGACGAGATCTCTCGCCTGACTAGAAGGGAGGAGCGTCGCTCTCGTCGTCTAGAAAGGGCCAGATGTCAAAAGTGCTTGACGAAGGTCAACCTGCAAAATATTGACTTTGACGAGAGGTGGATCTGTTCTGTCGCTGACGCCATGAAATCATACTGATATCTTCCTTCTCTTAGTTCGATGGAGATCCACCACGACAGTCTCCCGACCGAGCCCCCAACTCCTCCCACCAAATCTAGCAATGCTCTTCGATCCGAAGTCAAACATTTCAATTCTCAGCTCTCTTCTTTAAAGAGAAATTGGGACGAAGAAAAACGACAACTTCTTGGTGAGAAGAACGTGCTCCAGGAGGCTGCGAACAGGCTCAACATCCAAATGCGGGAAGCCAAAGCGGAATCTAATCGTTTTGCTGATCTACATGCTGCTGATAAGAAATTACGGGCCGGCGTTCAAGGCGTGAGTGCTCTTGATCCCTGTATCCTGAATCACATTGACCTTTGACCAGGATCTTGAAACCGCTAAGCGCACTATTTCCGAGCTTGAAGAAAGCCTTAGAGCAGAACGGGCACGCCTAAGGAGCATGCAAACTGAGCAGAATCGCGTCGCCCGGGAAAAGGAAGACATCCTGAACCAACTGAAGAGGACGGAGTCGGTATGTATATGTCTCTGGTTGATAACGCTCCATCTGATCCTCGGAACAGGACATGGAGGATGTCAAGAATAATGTCCAACTATTCAAGAAAGAGAACTACGATATGGAAAACGAGCTGCGAGGTATGTGTTACATTGAAGACGGACAATTGTTGGCTCATAATAGCTGTTAGTGCACGCAAACGCCGAACAGAAAGTGCGCCTGCTTGAAGCACGGGTGACTGAGAACGTAGAAAACATCGAACAGCTTCGTGAAGAAAGGGCATTGCTTGTCGCAGACCATAAAGCCTTGCAAAAACGTTTCACCGATATCTCTGAGGTTTGTCGTCATTCAACACACTTCTATCAAAATGTACTGATTCTGGTTTTTCACAGCACGCAAATCGTCTACGAGAAGAATATGCTGCCTCTCAAACATCGCATGACAATCGTCGTCATCAACTAGACCTCCACTTGAACGAGATTGATGATCTTCGCAGGGCTTTGTCAAGTCAAGCAGAGGAGCTTCATCGGACTGAGGCTGAGAAGAACAAGATCGCTGCTGAGCGTTCGGATGTCGCGCGTACTGTGGCCACCTTGGAGGCTGACCTACGTAGGGTGCGCAAAGACGCCGAGGCCTTTGGGAGGGACCTGCGACTCCTTCGAGCTGAGAAGGAGAAAATGGAAGCTAAGCAACGGGATGAACTCGGGAAAGCCGAGAGGTCCAAGAAGCAAGCCCAGTCTCAAATCCGCTTATTGAACGAGCAACTCGAAGGTCAACGAGCGAAAACGCTGAGGGCTAGGGGAGAACTAGAAAGTCACGTTTGCGGGATGTGAGTTTCCATTACCTTGCCACTTAAGAGCTTCAGTTGACAGTATCGTAAAGGGATGAAAACCAGATCTCGGTTTTGAAACTCCAGCATAACAAGGAGTGCAAGGGTCTCATTGTACAGATCCGTTATCTGAAAGCGAAGTACACTCGAGAAACTTCCCAACGATCTTCGTTGGTCTATCAGAAGGATTACCTCCTCATCCTTCTCGCCCAGCTCCAGAAGAAGTAAGTGGTGAAGCTCATTTATCCAAACCTTTTTTCTCACAATCACCCACCAGCGAGAAGACCGTGTTCGCTGCCATTGCAAGAATTGGGTTCCCGCCTATGCGTCCCCCAATTCCTGTAAACAAGGGACGAAGGCTGAAAAGCGTGGCGACGACGGTGATTTTCATTCGACGACTGAAGTGAGTATTTCAATCTCAAGCAAGTATGCTTTCATTGACAATGTTGTGTAGAAATGGTAGTGCCCTCTGGAGAGAACAGTGCGCACAAAAACCCGCTATCGCAGCCGCTCTACAGGACGTGCGCCGTAAGCGTGCCTCGTCATCTACAACCCCTGTCGCCCGTAAATTATGAGCTACCTCCACACGAACTGAACCGTCTCACGGATACCACCAACTCATTTAATTCTTTTTGCTTTCGATAATGCATGTTAGACTTGTAGTGTAAACCTGTAACATCTCGACTCGAATTACCTTATGACCACACTATGCTATAGCGACATATGCCCTTCTACGCCATTATTATGTACTCCGTCTTCAATGGCCTTGTTGCTTATTATTTTTGATACCTGGTGATAATACTCTCACAGCATTCTTGGAGAAGACATAGGACAATCCACTCCAAATCGTTGTGCCTCCAACCGTACATCTGACAGATAAGACTAAATTCAGTTCAATCCAAGTTGAGGCACGAGAAAACGCACTGAAGAGCGACAAGCGGTAATGTGATATCCAAAGGAACAAGAGGGCTCACAGTCGTAACCCCCATGAGCAATAGTTGGAGTGCGGTGTTGACCTGGAGAGTGAGTAAGTAAGGCTAAGGAGATAGAATGACTGCAATATTTACCTTGCTGATCATTGTTGGCCTAACCTCTGCAGAAGGAATTGAGAAGTCCCAGTACCGGGAGAACGTTTTCTTCCTAGACAGTAAGTCCCAGCTAGTGTCAGGCGACGAGTCGACCTACGGGGTGTGGAAGGGAGGTGTATCGGATGTAAAGAGCAGACAGACTCAAGAGAACATCCCGTCCAAGGATTATCGCAGCCAGTGAGACTATGTAAATTGAGATCCTAAGAACAACAAATAAGGTTATATCACAATATGCACACCTGGAGCATTCCCTTCATGGCTAGAGTGACGGTCAAGGTGGTCATAAGGATTTTGTCTGCAGCTGGGTCAAGAATGGTGCCGAGGACCGTAAGCATTTTGAATCTTCGAGCCAAATAGCCATCTGCCTGTAAAGAATCGTAGATTCGAATATTGGTTCCTGAAACTTATGGTAAACTCACCAGATCCGTGAGCCCCGCATAGACTAACAAGGATGTTGCGACGTGGAAATTCCCCTCAACAATGAAGTAGCCTAACGCCGGGCAAGCTAGAATCCGAGAGACAGTCAGAAAGTTCGGTATAGTATAGATGTTTTCTCGAATTGTCTTTTGGGCCAAGTTCTTGTCCGGAGGAGGTGAGGGCGTTTGAGTCGAAAACAGACGCAGCCTCGAAGATGATGTTCCTCGTATAAGTGGGCGGAAGGAATATCGTGGTGTTTTTGATATAATCTTTGCAAATGATGGACGACAGATTTGTCGGGTTGCATAGAGAATGGAGGCCATGATCGTGGCCTGAGAGTTAGACGAGCAATTGTAACTCGCATGCGCTCATCGACAGTCGGACTCTCCGGACCGTGCCCTGACACGATCACATGTCCATAGCCATACTTCGAGACGCGTCATTTCTGGCAAGTGACATTGAAGATACAGACCGCACTTCGACCACTCGCTCAGTCCCATTGGGTACATTCGTGGCATGCAACTATTTATTCAACCTTTCAAAGCTGTATATCAGGTCTAATACCAAAACTGTGATGAAGGAAGCCCAGTTGCGAGATTTCTCCCTCTGTCTGCCCCTGAAGGCTCTCTCCCNACGAGCCNTTTTAGCATTCTCCAATGGCATGTATGAAAACCCAGAGATTATAAGAATTGCGGGCACTACGCTCGTGACTGTACTTAAGGTGTCTGTCTCCCTTGTGGTAATTGGGTGGAACTGTGGACAGGTAGGTCTATACAACGATCACAGAACCGAGTCCCCTATACTAGGAGCAATTGCTTTTACCGAACGTATCAATGCACTAGTATAAGGGTGTTAAGGAAAGGGTTGCACTAATGCTCGTATCGGGAGACGCACATTCTATTGGGATAGCGGGATACCCTCGTCACGAATCAAGAGAACAGAAAGTTACAGTGGTATCTATTGCGCTCCATATTTTCTTATACCTCGTTGTACCAGCTTCAAGTCAATTTTGACAGTGAGATAGAGCCATGATTGGTCTTGTGGCCCGTGGGTGATCATAGGTGATCATTTACCTTTCCTCGTTGAGTCATGGTATCGGATCAATATGGCACGTGGGACACGGGGTCCGAGGCCACCCGGGGTTTCAAATGAGCTGCTCCAGGCTTCTCCCCTTGTATTGCTTTTGGAGTAAACAGGACCGATTTGTACGCCTTGACCAAGACTACTTGCACTACCCAGGCTTTTCTCTAATGCAACCAGTTCTGTCCAGCCTTCAGCCTTTCAAGACCCGCGAATGGCTAATTAACACCGATATATGCCAGCGCGGGAGCAACGGACACGGAATACCTGGCAAGCTCGACCAAAGTACGAAGCTATCATGACGGTGCATAGTCGTTACATGACAGGTATTGCAATGAGAGAGAATATATGTAAGTACAATTACAGGTTGGACTGGTATGCTTGTACATCGTGTAAACAGAGCAAGTGAATGCGTGCAAGGATCATGAATGGAAAATGTTACAATAAGGTAAGTTAATATTGTCATGTCGGGTCATATGCATCTGTCCGTCAAGCAGTAGAGGTGGCATGTTTTCGAGGAGAACGTCGCCTGATGATAGAATTATGGGGTATCTGCGACCTTGATTGTTGCGGAGGCGGGGACAACTTTCTTCGCTTTGAAGCAGGTTCAGCCTCTTCGATATTGGCAGTAACACCGTCTGTCGCGGGGAACCACCCAAGATGTGGCTCAGGATGAGAATGGCATCGGAAGTTGTCACTGAACGCAGATAATTGTGCCGACGTGATTTCGGCTGTTCCATGCGGAATAGCTATGGAGGGAAACTCAGCGGTCAGGATCTGGGGCGACTCTGGAGTGCTCGACATAGAAGACGAGGATGACGGCAAAGGCGACACAAATTGAGAGAACGATCTAGACCAAAAATCTAGTYAGGATCTCGACACTAGCAACATAATCTGAAGTGAGTCACTCACTGTTCTGCCTCTAACTTTTGTTTCAATACACCGATTTGGCGTTCTAGTTCATCCTTCTCCATCTTCATCTTGATAGCCTGGTCCCTTGCAGTACGTGCGAGGCCTAATAGACCAAGCGTTGCAGCCGCATGTACCTCCGCTCGTTTCTTCCAAAGACCGCAATTGACCCTCAAGGCATGATTCTCAGCGGTGAGTCGCGCGCATTCCGACACTGCAGAAGCTGTATTCATCGTCTTATCCACGTAGGGGTTTGGATCATCAAGGTATAGTCTACGTATCCCCGGTATGATATGAGGACGCAGATGAGACGGGACCAAATTAGGATCGATATTCACTATGAGTTGCAACGTTAGGTCTTTCTGGTGTCCGATCTGAATTCTTTCGGAATGCTTACCGACGGAATATGGTCCTCGACATGTCGGGCAATAGTGGATCACCGAGTATGGTTTAATCGCATTCACCGCTCGAATAATGCATTCATTGCAGAAGACATGGCCTGAACAGTATGAGCCAAACTATCGATGCCTGTAAGCAGCGGGGACGTACCGCATGGTAAAGAAACAGGTGTTTTTAAGGTGTCGATACAGATACTGCAGATAGGCATTGGTGTGTTGGGAGGATTCTGAACACAAGTAGGAGATGTACGATGGGGAAGGGCGAGACAAGCCCCTTGAGTGTGGGATTTATACTTTCCAAGGCAACAACGTCGTTCAAACAACGGATGGAGCAGGGCAATGGTTCCGACCGCCACCGAGCGCAGATGGTCGTACGTTTTCTGGGTGAGGCGTATAAGAGACTCTGAAAGTCTGGACTTTGTCGAGGCTGGGATTAAAAGGCAGCACTTTCCCCACCGGGTACAACTTCCCCGGCCGGAAGCAGAAGGCTTGCGTTCTCTCAACTTTGAATCGGCCGGGCTCATGTCTAGATGCGGTGAACTTTGGACGTGGGTCCCAGCCTCGGCATCGTTCTGGTCTCCCAGCGAACCATGGAACATACCTCTATTTGGATCAAGTAGAAGAATCATAAATGCGATCTGAAGAGGCGAGTATAGAAGAGTTCCTCCCGAGAGTTCATTGACTTATCTGGGAACATATCTACCTTCGATTGGGGAGTCGGACAGGTCTTCGGCAGTCACTCTCCTGCACCCCAAACCCTCCGAATAGAGACTTATATTACAAAAGTTGTCCAGCAAACCTCAAGAATATCGCATGAATCGGAGAAAGATTACAGGCACTGCAGGAAACATATGCTTCCGTCTAGGGCAGCTCCGGGAAACATGTGTCGACGCCGACGCCTGCGGGTCTTCTTGCAAAACTACTAATTCACCAAGCTCCGTAGAAGAGCCAAATCTTGATCACATGCGGGCTAAGTAATCTCAGAAGCAAAGATTTTCTTTTGGAGCAATTTCTTTCCTCGTCGCCGCAGGTCGTCCGCGGCCGTAAGAACACACGTACGCCTACATTGCTCTATTAAAGTTATTTATCATTCGCATGCTGCTCTTTAGGCGTGCTAGCAAGTTACTATGGAAAATGAGGCTTCTTGACAATGAGCGGGCGCTAGGAGCTTCCCCTTGTCGGTGTAGTAAAAGCAAATAAATACTTCCATGGACCCATAAATGTCAATGGGGAACTGGGCACCGATTTCTGTCACTCGAAACGTTTATTTCATTTCTTGAAGGATCAGAGGAGATCAGACACAGAGTAGGTAGCATTGGGCAAAGGGTTGATGTCGCCATGTAGGAGACGCACTACTTTGCACCCCAACGATCCGCCCTCTGGTCCTTGGGGGTGAACACTATGCATGGGAAGGCTGTTTCGTACTAAGATGAGCAAAACCTCTTGTCAATCTATCATTAATTAGTTTCGTATGGACTCGCTCAGGTCTTTTTGCTGACCGCAATACCAGCGGTTTCTCATGCATACTCACTTGTTCTTACAAGTGAGGTAAACAACTGAAAAATTATTTTGGACACTAGCGGGTGACTGTGCTGTCTAATTTATGTATTACGAATAGGCTCGGCATGTTGGGAGTATTTTCCCTCACATATTCTGAGGATTTCCAATCAAATGCTACCTGAATTATGACCAGTACTAAGAGCAAAACCATAACACTTGCCTTCCAAGCTTGTGCCCCCAGGCTTTCTTACCATTTCAATGGAGGTATACAAGGACGTTTTTGGAGCAAGTTTAAGTACCGGATATATGCTTTCCTTGGTCTCTATCTACATCGAGAGTCCTCAAATGGCATGAATTTCCATGTGGCTGACTTTTGGGATCTGCATACCTGGACGGGGGGTAAAGTGTTAAGATCAGCATTTACCAAAAAAGGAAATGAACGCCTAGTCATGCCGCCCGAAATGGAATCATTCAGTTCGACCAAAACAGTGGTCAAATTCATATTGAGAAAATTTTAAACAGAAATACAGGTCTACAGACTAAATTCATATACATCATCAAAGTATCTTCGGCGACAGTGTTGAATCTATTCAAGGAAAGAATACCCGGTATATCATAAAGTATATCGGAACTAGAAGAGAGTTCGGTGAGTTATTCCATGCGTTTGCAGACAATAATTGCTTACATGGGGATTCTCGAAATCGGTCAAATCGTTCTCTCCGTTGATTTTACCCTGGCGCTCGCGCTCCTCGACGGAGAGACCGTCTGTAGCTTGAAGCCGGTCGCGACGTCGATTGCGAATCACGTAAGTGATCCTCCAAGCTTCAACGCGGATGTCAGGGCACAGCAAAAGTATCTTAGTGGAGGAGGTACTACTCACAACAAATAACGAGAAATTCAAGACCAAAGCAGATCGAACAAGCAATGGTGCCAGGTGTGTATTTCGGCTGCGAGTTGTTGTGAGACGTAATGAAGAGTGTGCCAATCTAAAGGGACTCACTGCATCCTTGGCACGGAAAATCTGCGACCCAACCATGTTTCCGACACAATACATGACGAATGTGAAAGAGGAAGTGATTGTTCTCTTCGTCCGGCCAGGGAGATTTGAAGGAATAAGAGTCCAAGCCAGGAACAGACTGAGGACGAAAGGTACGGTAATGAAGTACATGCCCCATTTGGTCCACTGCGAAAATAAAGTCAATACGAGGGAGACTTGCACAGAAAATGAAGCCTACCCGATTGTGTTCAGTGGTCGGAATAAGACTCATTCCAAGGAATCCGATGAAAGGAGGAATTGTGGCGCAACCCATGATATACAATCTCAGGTTCTTGTATTTCGACGTTAAGAGACCGACAATCACAAAGAGGATGACGGAAGTGCATGAACGGGGAATATCATACAAGATGACTTCGAGGGCAGCTATCAAATGCAACATGATTACTAGGCCCGAGAGGATGATTGGGAGAGTACATACTAAATCCAAAACTTCTGTTGATGATACTTCCAAACGTCGTCAAGCCTCCGTTGGGCACAGAGCTTAAGAAGGCGTTCATGCCAGCGAACCAGAACTACCGGTGCTCGATCGATAAGTGGCTATAGCGGAGGACTAGAGATATCACATACACAAGGATCGACTAGACATTCTCTGACTTGGTACCATTTCCACGTCTTGGTGCCTGTCCTGTCGTGTCCCGACTGGTTAGAGAGAATGCGGGTGTTAGCCATACGTTTCTCCTCAATCGTCAACCAGGGAACCTCTGAAGGCGTCCCCAAGAAGTAGAGGCAGAGGAATCCAACAGTCATAGTCAGAGCACCGAGGAACTACAAAAACGCAAAGTTGAAGGCATGCATCAATATAGACGGGTAGAGCCCTTACATATGACATAATTCTCCAAGATTCAAACTCAGGCCCTCTTGAGTTCTCCAGTGTCCCGATTCCATAGAGAATGAGATGTGCTATTACCCCAAACCCAGCGTTGGCACTCTGCAAGTGATAAATGTGGGGGAGCCTTAGTATACCGGTGAGCCGGGAAGATCGAATTGCTTACCTGGAAGACGAGGGAACGGGAGGTGTGCTCTCTGCGTGTATACCAACTTCCAACGACAAGGATAAAGCCAGGAGAAATGCAGCACTCGAAAAGACCTTGTAGGGCACGCAGCGTAACGAGTTGCGTGAAGTTTTGGGCTGATACATACAGTTCAGAGATAGATACTACGGATGGTTGGCTATGACTCACCAAATCCGATGCATAGAACCACAGCCCCCCAGCAAATCTACAGGATTGTGAGTTTTATGCCTCGCATTCCATGGAGGAGATGGATACCATGTAGATGGACCTGTGTGCCACAGGTCAAAGAGGCGATAGAATAACAAGAAACAGAGAACACTCACAGCGTTTTACCCATTCTCCATCGTTGCAACAAGAAATTGGAGGGAAACTCAAAGCACATGTAAGTGATGTCTAGATAAATAGTCTCAGTGCAGGTCTCCTCTCCACAATGGAAAGACTTACAGAAAATAGTAGTGAGCCATGAATATTGCTGGCCCACTAGCCCAGTATCTTCACGAAGACCAAAAGTGGCCATAGTTCCAATAGCAGTCTTGTCCGTCTGTTGGATACCATCTGTAGCGAGCGTCAAGTCACTGATATGTGGGGACAAAGTACAACTTGAGGCATACAACAAAGCCACATAAGAGGAAGAAGATATAGATCTATCTTCCGGGTCAATTTCTTGTATTGTTCGGGCGTATATTCTCCTTCAGATATGGCTACAATTGGGTCAAGATAGGTTAAGAGTTCATTGACGCAATGTTCGTACCCGCATCCTGAACCTCGTACACATCCGTCTCAACGGTCTTCGAGAGGTCGGTCTTCTCTGGGTCATAAGAGTCCTTCTCACTGGGTGCTTGCTTGTTATCCATAGTGTTCGACATGAAGCGCACTGGGGTTACACCAAGTCCAATGCAGAAAAGAAGGGAGACGCGAGGCTAGCGCTAGAGAAACAAGACCGATTCTGTTCCTTATAAACCACCTGCCAAGCCGCAGCGAGAAGATAAGACTTCGAACTTATCGTTCGCATTCTTGATATTTGTTGTATGCTCAATTGCTGAATATGGAGATAGAAGTTCCAAACGACGAATGGATAGGCAAGGAAGGATAGCATAGTATATCTTGGCAATTGCATCAGGGGAGCGGATCCTTCCGATCATGCCAAGCTTGTCACCGCCTCCCGATTTTCGAAAGGAGAGTTGCCACATTGGCACATTCATTTGCCGGCGCGCAACGGTCAAGGGGGTTGAAAAATATATTGATAATAGAAACCTAGCCAATGGATGACCACAGCAGAGAGAAATTCCTGCCTTTACGCTCCCAACCGGCGAATATTAAATACATGTTTGTTCAGATTCCCACGAGCTAAAGCGTGTACCGGAACTACACACAGATTATTTTTGTTAGTTGCAGACATTCCCAAATGTTAGTTTCTGAGAGGGTTCACATGAGGGTTCTCAAAATCTGTCAGGTCATTCTCTCCATTGATCTTGCCTTGTTGCTCCCGTTCCTCAGGAGTGAGCCCATCGATTTCTGTCGCCTTTTCGCGTTGGCGATTCCGCATCACCAGAGTGAACCTCCACACTGTTAGAGAATTTCGATATGTATGAAGAACACATCTGACAGTTGAAGAAAACTCACTGCAAATGACAAGGAATTCTATTCCAAAACAAATAGCACACCCAATCGTGCCTGGCGTATATTTGGGCTACAAACTCAGTACATTCAAATAAAGGTCGTAACACGCTGGACTCACCGCGTCTTTCGCCATGAAGATTTGGGACCCGACCATATTCCCTACGCAGTACATGATGAACGTAAAAGAAGATGTGATAGTCCTCTTCGTGCGCCCAGGAACATTCGACGGGATGAGGGTCCACCCAAGGAACAGACTGAGCACAAAGGGAGTAACCATGAAATACATACCCCACTTCGTCCACTGCCACACCCCCACGGCCGTTTAATAGTGCCAAAGGAGTCATACGGGGAATGCCATTACCTTGTTGTGCTCAGTGGTGGTGATGAGACTCATGCCCAAAAAACCTATGAATGCTGGGATTGTAGCGAAGGCCATGATGATCAGGCGTAGGTCTTTCCGTCTTGAAGTGAGGATGCCGACAATGACAAATAGGAGAACGGAAAAGCACGAGCGGGGAATGTCATAGAGAATCACTTGTAGTGAGGCTGAGATAGGAAGGTTAGGGCATATTCGGCCTTGGGACGAAGAGGTCTTACTGAATCCAAAGCTCTTGTTGATGAGGCTGCCAAACGTTGTCAAGCCGCCATTAGGCACCGAGCTAAGAAACGCGTTGAATCCAGCAAACCAGAACTGGAGACAGAAGTTCAGCTAGCTCAATAACCTAGTAAGCCGCGAAGCGCGGGGAGCAATATACTGACGCAAGGGTCAATCAGGCACTCCCTCACTTGGTACCACTTCCATTTTTTCGTGCCAGTCTTATCGTGGCCTGATTGATTTTTAAGAATGCGAGTATTCGCAATCCGCTTCTCTTCTTGCTTCAACCACGGTACCTCGGATGGTGTTCCTAGAAAATAGAGACAGAGAAGCCCTACTGTTATGGTAAGCCCGCCGAGGAACTACAAAAGCAAATTATCAGAGAAAGAGGGGCGAAAAATGAAGAAGATATTCACATAGCACATTGCTCTCCAAGACTGATAATCTGAGCCCTTAGTATTCTCCAACGTTCCGATACCATACATAATGAGGTGGGCAATGACAGCGAATCCAGCGTTAGCGCTCTGGTACGGGAAATAATCAAAAGTGTCACGATACTGCCGAAGGGCCCAAACTTACCTGAAAAACAAGAGATCGTGATGCATGTTCACTTCTCGTGTACCAGCTTCCGATAATTAGAATGAACCCCGGAGAGATGCAACATTCGAAAAGGCCTTGCAATGCACGCAATGTAATGAGCTGAGTAAAGTTCTGGGCTGCACCACGAGTATCAAGACCTTTGAAAGCGGTAACTCTCGTGCTCATACGCACCGAAGCCTAAGCTCAATACTACAGCACCCCAACATATCTTTCACATACAGGGCCCGCGTGTTGAGCACAAGAATATCNATTTGCAGGTCAGGGGGCGTACCATGTAAATTGACCTAATCATAGTGTTGAAATACAATGGAAGAGAATCGGTAGGTGACACGCACAGAGTAGTTCCCATTCTCCAGCGCTGGAGGATAATGTTGGAAGGGAATTCAAAACACATGTACAGAAGATCTGATAGGCTCGATGAATAGGACACTGTCGGAGAAGACGACTTATCAAAAACTCACAGAAGATCGTTGTGAGCCACGAGTATTGTTGGCCTACGAGACCAGTATCCTCCCGAAGACCAAATGTGGCCATGGTACCTGGAGTTACTGTTGAGTCAAAGAAAAGAGCTTTTCAAGGGAATGCATACTTAGACCAGTCTTATCGGCTTGTTGAACACCATCTATAGCGGTATTACGCCACGCAAAGATATGACAGTCAAGGTAGACATCTGCGTACAGCAAAGCCACATCAANGGAAGAAGATACAAATCTGCCTTGCGCTTCAGCTTCCTGTATTGGTCTTCAGTGTATTCTCCTTCATTCACGGCTGGATAGAGATCTGAGCATTCACTACAAATCTGGGATAGCAACAAAGCATACCAGCATCCTGGGCTTCATAAACATCGACGATAACGGGCTTCGAGTCAACGGACTTCTCTAGTTCATAACCAGTCGGTAGCTTGCTACTCAGTGAGGGATTATCTCCTTTCTTCGGCATAATAATCTACAGAGAGGTAGAAGAGGGAGCGATACAAGCGAGTAAGGAATTTTGAATACCTTCCATCTTATACCCCCCATGACATACCTGAGGAAGACCGGGCTAACGGAGATATAATCTAGAGTTCCAATGAGACCACAAGTCGAAGATAGAAGCAATACATAGCAGTGGGAGTCCCATCTCCAGCGACATGGACGCTGTAGAACTGTATCTAGTTGCCGGAACGAGATGCGTAGTAATATTACCAGGAGTGTTTCTCACTTGAAAACAAGGTGGATAGGAGAACAAGGCTCGAGAGGAGCCGCATGTAGGGAAAGTAATGGTATCGGTTGTCTATTAGAAAGTTGGAAATCGGAGTATCCTTTGGCCTGATTGCAGCGTATGAAAAGAAAGCATTCCATCGGCGAGGAGCAGTGCATGGCCTATCCACGGCCCAACAGCGGTTTCGACGGATAGAACGGTGTCCAGTTTTCTTGGATGAAGCAGCCAGGAAGGATTTCCATCACCTTTCGAATTCGAAGGCATTGTCCACAAGATATAGAAATTAGAACCGAATGCACGGTACGTTACTCCCGGGCCATCGGCGCTCCTCAGCAAATGCGCGGGGAGATACAGTGAAATTAGATAATCTCTCCCATGATGGTTCGGGAATGGCCTCCTGGTGAAAGTTCAACGTTTCAACGTTGAACTTGAAGACTGGAAAACTATTAGTATGATACCATCACGGTCAATCCACGTGGACAGTACAATGACAAGCTCAGTCACAATCATCCCACGTCACATTCGATTTCGAATTAGTACATAGTAGTAAAATAGAGATAGTCCCTAATCATCATCACCATCATCATATTCACCACGACTTTATCAAGATAACCTAGAGTGTGTATCGGAACTGCGCAGACGTTTGTTGTCAGCCAAAACACTTATTTCCGTGTTGTTTAGTGAGTGAACTCACGTGTGGGTTCTCAAAATCTGTCAGGTCATTCTGTCCGTTGATCTTTCCTTGCCTCTCCCGCTCCTCAGGATTGAGGCCGTCGGTTTCCTGAGCCTTGTCACGTTGATGGTTCCGTCCCACCAGAGTGAATCGCCAGACTGTCAGAGGATCCTTTTATGTACAGAATATCACCAGGAGTCAAGTATAACACGCACGGCAAATGACAAAGAATTCTATTCCAAAGCAGACCGCACACCCTATTGTACCTGGTGTATATTGTGGCTGGAAAGTGCTCAGTCTTCTCAGTTAGATGGGAAGAGAGAGTACGACAAACTCACAGCGTCCTTTGCCATGAAAATTTGGGACCCTACCATATTCCCCACGCAATACATGACAAAAGTAAAGGAAGATGTGATAGTCCTCTTTGTACGCCCAGGTACATTCGATGGGATGAGCGTCCACCCTAGAAATGAACTAAGCGTAAATGGTATCACCATGAAATACATGCCCCACTTCGTCCACTACATAATCAGCCAAAAAAGTTCAGTAACATTCGGATATTCAAAAGTCAATGTAATCACCTTATTGCTCTCAGTTGTGGCGATGAGGCTCATGCCCATAAACCCTATAAAAGCTGGAATTGTAGCAAGTGCCATGACATACAGACGCAAGTCTTTCCACTTCGAGGTGATGACGCCGACAATGACAAAAACGAGAACGGAGAAGCATGCACGGGGTATATCGAACAAAATCACTTGCAAAGAGGCTAACGGCATATGAATATGGGTGTATGCTCACTGTAGGCAAGTGGACACCACTCACTGAATCCGAAGCTCTTGTTGAGGAGACTTCCAAAGGTCGACAAGCCACCGTTAGGCACCGACCCAAGGAATGCGTTGAATCCAGCGAACCAGAACTAGAGATGGGATTAGCCAGAGTTTGAAAGGGGAAGGAATTGCATACACAAGGATCAACTAGGCACTCCCTGACCTGATACCACTTCCACTTCTTCGTACCTGTCCTGTCATGGCCAGACTGATTTCGAAGGATGCGAGTATTTGCAATAGACTTCTCCTCTACAGTTAGCCAAGTAACTTCGGATGGTGACCCTAGAAAGTAAAGACAAAGAATCCCCACTGTGATGGTAAGCCCGCCGAGGAACTGTGATGATAAGGAAAGAACAATGACATAGTGAGGGTAACAGAAGTGTTACTCACATAACACATTGCTCTCCAAGACTGATAATCAGAACCTTTCGTGTTCTCCAATGTTCCAATGCCATACATGATGAGGTTTGCGAAGATAGCAAATCCAGCATTAGCGCTCTAATAGTGGGGGTCAAGGATTTCTCTACACCATGATTCTCGGTTAAAAACTTACTTGGAAGACAAGAGATCGTGATGCATGCTCATCCCTTGTGTACCAGCTGCCAACAATCAGTATAAAGCCAGGGGAGATACAACACTCGAAGAGGCCTTGTAATGCACGTAAGGTAATGAGCTGGGTGAAATTTTGAGCTGCTCAACAAGAATCAATCGCTCCACTAATTCTTGATGTTTATGTTTGACGCACCGAAACCCAAGCTCAAGACCACAACACCCCAACATATCTGTAAAGCACGTGGTGAATTTGAGCATAACAGGGTTGTTGAAACTCAGAGCTCGTACCATATAGATAGACCTGATTTAAGAAGGTCAGAACTATGTAGATAGAAACGCGAGAGAAGACAGACAGAGTGGTCCCCATTCTCCATCGTTGGAGTATGATGTTAGAAGGAAATTCAAAACACATATATAGAAGATCTATATACCATRTTTGTGAGACAACCTGGAAAACGATGTGAGTAGAGCTTACAGAAGATCGTTGTGAGCCATGAGTACTGTTGTCCTATGAGCCCTGTATCTTCACGAAGACCAAACGTGGCCATGGTACCTGAGATTGGCGTTGGTTAAGGTAAAGAACAGCGGACGCGAAATTTCATACCGAGGCCAGTCTTGTCAGCTTGTTGAACGCCGTCTAGAACGAGACGACGATCAGCCAGGATAAAGTAGCTAATGAAGGGGTATCCACAGCAAAGCCACATTAAGGNAAGAAGATATAAGTCTGCCTTGCGTTTCAGCTTCCTGTATTGGTCCTCTGTATATTCCCGTTCCGCCACAACTGTTTCGATTGGAACTTTAGCTACATAGAATGGAGCAGAGACAAATCATACCAGCTTCTCGAGCTTCGTCGCCGCCCTGTAAAACAGCCAATTTCTCCTGGTCGGAATTCGAGGGTCTGCTGTTCAGGACAGAGTGGTCGTTTCCTTTCCTCTGCATAATGTCCTTCCAAGGTAGATATAAGGGAGCCAGGGCAAAGAAATCAAGCTTAGGGAGGTAAGTCCTTGGCCTTTCGAGCTTTTAGCTAGCAGTCGCCTTGCTTCTTTTACCCGCAGCTGAGAGAGTCCAGCGGGCGGAAGTGGTCTCAGACCCTAGCCACTAGGGAATTCGTGCTTCCACTGAATCATATCCTTTACACTCGGTTTTAGTATTTATATCCGGTGTGTGCTCTGTTCTGAGCTCTAGATATCTTCAAGTGCGTTTGGCCGCGAGTATGAAATGCAGAAGCAGAACCATTATCGAGTCAAGACGGTTTACTCATTTTGAAAGACACCAGAAAATTGAAAGTTTGAAACCATCCTAATTCGGACCACTGGCTTTGACAAACGCATCTAGGACGAGATGGTAGTTATGGGAGCATATGACCTTGTGGCATTGTTCAATGTCGATAGTAAGTTCATCTTGTCAAGGGATCGAAGTGAAATGGTCACCGTCGACCAACCGTCGACGTTACAGTGAAGTTGACCGGTGACCACGTGGCAAACTTTCACCAGTTCCACTTCCAGTGACTCGCCGCATTTCATGTTAGAAGGTTGTTCTCGTTCTACGTAAAAAAACCCCGATTTCTCTGTTTACAAATTACAGTTTCTAGGCACATACAACAGAGTTCCGTCTGCCGTTCTACATAGTATAGCGGAACTGAAAATCTGTTCAATCCGCCGGCCTACCTTGGGGAAGAAGGGAAATATGTAACTCACATAAGGGTTCTCGAAATCCGTCAAATCCATCTCTCCGTTGAGCTTACCCTGACGTTCCCTCTCCTCAGGAGTCAGCCCGTCGTTTGACATGGCTTTATCGCGACGGCGGTTTCTCATTACATAYGTAAGACGCCACGCTATTGTTGGTAGATTGTCAGCTTACAAGGGTTATATGCCGCCAGATTCACTTACAGCAAATAACGAGGAACTCTAGCCCAAAGCAAACGGAGCAAGCAATCGTTCCTGAAGTGTATTTAGGCTGTCGTAGGCAAGTAAGCAGTATTAACTTCACAAATGGATGGGGACATACCGCATCTTTAGACCTGAATATTTGTGACCCGACCATATTTCCGACGCAGTACATCACAAATGTCCATGAGGACGTCATCGTCCTCTTGGTCCTTCCGGGGAGGTTCGAGGGCATTAGTGTCCAGGCCAAGAACAAACTCAACACGAATGGGACAGTCATGAAATACATGCCCCATTTTATCCACTGCAAAATTCGTTCGGTATTGGGACGGACAGGGATACAAGGTGAGAACATACCTTTGTATGAGCGTTTGTGGGAATGAGACTCATGCCAAGAAATCCAATGAAAGGCGGGATCGTAGCAAGTCCCATGATATATAGTCGCAAGTTCTTGTATTTGGAGGTGAGAATTCCGACTATTACAAAGAGCGTAACGGACATGCACGAGCGAGGAATGTCGTACAGAATGACCTGTAGATTTGCTACGGTGCTGTTAGAACAAACGAATTTTGAGGTACATATAGTACTAGGTGAGTTATCTTACTGAAGCCGAAGCTCTTGTTCATGATACTTCCGAAGGTAGTTAGACCACCATTGGGAACAGAGCTAAGGAAGGCATTGAATCCGGCGAACCAAAACTATAACATAGTTAGTTGAGGGGTATGCTTGATCGTAAAAAACACCTATAGCAAACTTACACAGGGGTCTATCAAACATTCACGGACCTGGTACCATTTCCATTGCTTCGTGCCCGTCTTGTCGTGTCCAGACTGGTTTTCCAGAATGCGCGAGTTGGCCATTCGTTTCTCCTCAGTCGATAGCCATGGAACTTCGGAAGGAGTTCCGAGGAAGTACAAACAAAGGATGCCTGTTACCATCGTAAGGCCACCAAGGAACTAAAAGGTAGAGACACGTTCAATTGCAAGGGAATGTTGGCAGTTCAAATCACTCACATAGGACATGATCCTCCAAGACTGGAAATCCGCACCCCTCGTGTTTTCCAAAGTACCTATGCCGTATAAAATGAGACTAGATATTATGCCAAAGCCAGCGTTGGCGCTCTGGAAGGTCTGGGCTTAGTAAAATTGCCCGTGTTTAGAGCAAACATTAGACTTGCCTGGAATACCAAAGCTCGAGAAGCATGTTCACGTCTAGTATACCAACTACCAATTACCAGAATAAATCCGGGCGAAATGCAACACTCGAAGAATCCCTGAAGGNCGCGAAGAGCAACAAGTTGCTTGAAATTCTTGGCTACGAAATAATAGGTTTCCGTTGTTTCACTGTCTGATAAGCGGAACATACCAAATCCGATGCAGAGTACAACTAGTTAAAACAAAGTGTAAGCAATGGACCGCTGTACATGCAATCTTAACTACCTACGATGCCCCAGCAAATCTGGTGAAGGAATAAACCAAATAGTGAGCAGACGGTGGAATCCCAAGGATATCGTTTATACCATATAAATTGACCTGTTTGACAATGTCAATGGTGTACCACGTTATGGGGAACTAAACTCACAAGGTCTTGCCCATCTTCCATCGTTGCAGGATGAAATTGGACGGGAATTCGAAGCACATATAAGCAAGGTCTGGGATCCGTATGAGACATTAGAATGCAGGGTACATGAGGTTTTGAGTCGTCTCTTACAGAAAGCGGTAGTGAGCCAAGAGTACTGCTGTCCTACTAAACCAGTATCCTCGCGCAGGCCGAATGTGGCCATTGTCCCTGAGTGTACATGAGGAAAAAGGCTTTCTCAACTAAACCCATACCGCGTACCGAGTGATGTCTTGTCTGTCTGTTGCACCCCGTCTGTAGAGGATTAGATGAAGTATAACAACCTTAAATGAGCAGGCCTACAGCAAAGCCACATCAGAGGGAGTAAATACATGTCGATCTTGCGCCTGAGTCTCTTATACTGTTCTGGTGTGTATTCTCCCACTTCGAGAGCTAACAAGGAGTGGGATAGATGACGACAACTCAACAAGGATGGCAGTCAGAACAAACCTGCGTCGTGAACTTCATAAACGTCGGTAACAACGTTCTTGGATATATCTATCTTCTCCGCATCATAAGAGTCTTTCTCGTTGAGCGAAGGAACAACTTGGAGTATGGTCATGGCGAAAAGGGGAGGAATGTGAACAAGGGGCGAAAGGGACCCTAAGGAACCGTTCTGTATTTCCTCGTCAGTCTTTAAGAATCTGGCTGATGCGTGATAAGCTAAAGCGCGCGCGATAGGATGTGGAGTTTTGATAGAAGGCGACGAATGGGCCGGACAGTTTATAAATATCTCAAAGACTAGTCGGAGGTTCCGTTATTGAGAGCGGGTCGAGCAGACAATACATCTCATCCAGAAAATACGGATAATACAGGTGATCTGCTCGCGGGAAGCGGCAGGGAAGTTATGGATCATTACACTCAGGTGAACGAGGGTGAACGTCGAGAGGGATGTTGAACACTCCGGTCCCAGTCCCGGGTGCGTGGCCACATATTTGATCGCCGATGCCGGTTTGACGATGTTCCTAGATGGGGCGCGGCACAACCAAAAGGAAACAGAAGATAGGAATTTGTGGACTATAATCTGCAAGAAAAGGCACCAAGACAAACATATCACCCTCATCAGCCCTCATCTCGACAAATGGATAGGTTATCAAAGCTTGGTGAGCTTGAGCGTCGGCACAAGAAGGTGGCGTCAGATAGTACCACCCTCGCGCGACCACGATATACRGCCACCTCAACTTTCCATTACCATCCATAAGACACCAGTAGAGTACATTTGACGAGAATCATAAATGTCCATCCGATATGTGTCCAGGCTAGGCGATGTACGCCACTTTCCTGGGGCAAACAAACTTGGATCCACAAACATACATAGGATTGACAGCGCGGCTGGGCCACTATCTTATCCTGGTCTAAATCTCATACGGTCGCTCATGTAAAATGGCGTCAACATGCTTCAGTTCAGTACATGACCTTTGCCTTATGCATTTGGCCATCATATTGGCAATTTCTCTGCCCTCGTAATACGCGCCGTGAAGGAAGCCTTCGCAGGTTCGTCAACATATTCTTGAAACAGATGCTGGTAGGCACATACCAAAATATTTCTGGCTCGTGGCTTCTCCTGCAAAGTACAATGGCCCCACATTCGCGCGCAAATTACTGTGGTGCTCACTAACGAAAGATGGAGGCCAGTTGGAATACGAGCCACGGTATAACGGGTCGCTATGCCACCTGTGGAAATAGAAGTCCAATGGTTCTGGTATGTCTACCTGAGGAAACATAGTCTTCAATACGGCTAGGACTTCTTCTTTGACTTGATCATCTGGAAGGCCTTCAACGCGGACTGAAAAATCGCCCTTGAAGATCATGAATGAAACGGTGGGAAAATCAAGGAGGATACTGAGCGTACCGTCACCGTAACAAARATGATTCCAGATCCGGGAAAGAATCCATCGTGATCAAGGCTTTGCCAGACTGGATATCTTCCTCGTTCGGAGTCGGCGTATAAAGCCATCTGTTTTCATCGGACAGTAAACCTTCAAGCTTCAAGGTTTGTCTACCCAAACGAATCCAACCAACCTCAGTGTCGAACCAGAACTTCTCTTGAAACTGTAAAAAGATCTTTGTGTATGTCCCCATAGTCATGGTATGGATTGCTTCCTCTTTCCACGCTACTCCGCCAAATAGTCAGATATATATATAATCGCAGGGATCCGCATTGTGTTTCACAGTACCTGGAAGTTCGGGTTGAAATATCACATCATCATGCTGTAAAACTCCCAAACTAAAGGTACAAAGTGCGTAGTCGCCTACTATCACTCGACCATCCTTGAGATAAACCTTGATTCCTATGCCGCCCTTATTATACTCCACTTCCTCGATGACAGAATTCAGCATAACTTTATGTTGGAAATCTTGCGCCTCCGATTGTATCAAGGTCTGGAATCCTCTTTGGTCTACTGACAAGAGATTCGTATGAGAGAATCCCCCGTGCTTCGGATTGAAGGTATAGTTGTTGGCCTGTTTATGATATCAGCCATTGTAGCGATATCTTAAGGAATGGGAAGGGTCACCCAAGAAGAGGCAATGAGAGAAGTTTGTTCCGGTGTCTGGGCATACTCAAAATCAAACTAAACCAGGAAAGCTGATCAGAAGATGTTGAGAGATTACAGCTCGAAGACTCACCTGGTAGTACTCTGCTGCCCGCTCGTGAGCGTTAAGAGGCTTGACTCCGGTCATCGAGTATCCTGCCCGAGAGTTTGCATCCACTAAACTCTGCGCCACACGATCTCCTACAAACGGAAGAATCAATCTCAGCAAAGGGTCAAGTCATTTCTCGGCTCGGATGAATAGACATACCTCCAGCTACGGTAAGCCTCTTATAATTGGCCAGCGATTTCCTAAAGACGTCGATGAAATCAGCTGGACCAGTGCTGTCGTAGGTGGCTGGTATGATGCATTGGTCATTAGTTTCATATATCAATGGCGGCTGAACTTCACTTATGTTCTCGAGATAGTTACTATGGGCTGCCTGGATTCTATGCTTTTTCGCAAGCTCGTAGATCGGATTCGAAGGTCCTTTTCCAGTTTGTGTACCTGAATCGCATGCAGCCTCAAATTGTGTAGAAATCCTCATTGAAAGCATACCTTGAATCCAATTCGCCCCCACTTCTAAAGTGACCCTTGCTTTCTTATCGTCTCCGAACTCTATACTACGCATCCGTCCTCCGAGTTCAGCACCCGCCTCGATAACGACGAAGTTGGTCAACCCCTGTTCTGTGAGTGTCCTTGCGGCAATGATACCAGCGACACCCCCGCCAAGGATAACAATCTTTGCGTGGGAGGTATCTCTGTACATTGGAGCAGAAGCTGATGTGGAGAATAGACATGTCAACGTCCATAGGGCNACCAGTGTGTGAAACAATCTCATGGCGAGAATCCGAGGTCGTAGTAAGGGCTGCGGGCATCTGCTTGGCCATTGGTCATTATATACCAGAGACTGAGACTAGTGGGAATGCGTGGATTGAATTAGTGCGGTGGAAACGACGAGCTAACAGGAGAGAGAAATGGAAGCGTTAGATCCGGAAGGATTGTGATAAGGCTCAAAAAATTGCAAGTGCGAAGGTCTCCCAGAACTTGCGTGAAGGAGTTATGACATTGTTCGTAATATTTGTTACAATGGATACTTTTCTTTTCTCAACCTGATGTTGCTCTACCCCTCATGCATTTGCAAGAGAATTCTTGGCCAACAGTCCTTCCAAGCAGCAGCGGTGTATTAGGTCCGAAGGTGGCTTTACGTTAACACTTACTCACCGTATCATCCCCATCCTCTTGGTCTTATCGCACCCGCACGCAACTTCAGCGTTTTCATGAATGATTCAAAAACCTAGATATAGTCATTCGTAGCAATTGCTCCAGCCNTGATAGTACATTGAAGCAGTCTGCAAGCGATTCATCTCGAACTTGGAGCCCAAATATTTCCTAGTCCGTATAGTAGAACGGCCATTTCATCATCTCCTTCAACTCATCCGCATCATGCCCCACCTCAAGCGCCATACCTGGTTTCCTTCGGCCTGATCCTCGGACAATGCCACCCCAAGCTTGGCAGAAGGAGGTGGTAATCTCCGGCCACCCCAAACCACCGTTGTTGTTTCGCAACTAGCGGCAAGTTCGTTCAGTCGGTGTTCAACCTCTTCGGAGACAAGTTCTGGGGTGACGGAGAAATAGGCATGTTTCAAACCATGTCCATCTCGAGAGCGGATGAATGCAGCAACGTCATCTAGATGAACAAGCCGGATGGTGGCCGAAATAACTTCGAGGGCGGGGAGGAGGACAGGAGTCGCATCTTCCGATAGAGGAAGGATCAGCTGTCTGAACAACGCTGAACCAGTTATCGTGGACTAATAATCAGTGAAATAGTTCCATTGAAGTGTAACGTCACGAACTTACATGGAACCCGCCTAGTCTCTACATAATGTAACCTCTTGATTCCGGGTTGCCCACGGAGAAAGTCTTCGACAGCTGGGTACTCTTTCCGAATTCCGTCAAACGAAAGAGACTCCAACTTAGGATTATCTTGGTACAGTCCAACAAGAGGAAATCGGGTGATGCCTCGAAAGCACTTGGTCGTTTCACGGAATGAGAGATGCCTAAGTTTGGGTATGCGCAGGAGAGAGAGCCATTTCTTGAGGGAATTCCTCCGAAAGGAATCGCCAGTCATGTCGATTAAATTCAAAACACGCAACTGAGGAAGGATGACAGGAGAATATTGGTCCATGTATGCAAGAAGGCGTTCCGTTGAAACAGAAAATCGCCACATCCCATTGGGATACCGCACTGTCAGATGGCATTCTTCTAGGCATGGACATTTTTCGAAAACCCTGAAAGTATACTCTTCTTCCCACAGCACTTCCAATGATATAGCGATGCTCAAATTGGTCAGCCTCTCCCAGGGAAGTGGCGAATTTACCCAATCAGTGAGGGTCCAGGATACAGGAAAACGTATAGATTGAATAAAGTTGGTTTCAAAGAGGTTGGAAATCTTCCACAGATCACTGAACGGAAGAGAGCTAGACTTCACTGCACGAAGGTCAAGAGTTGAGAGAAGGGGGAATTGCCGTGTCCGTTGTTGTGACAACTCGCGCAGAAGGTGCGGGTCTACATGAAGTCTGACATTCTTCCAACGCTCTGAATACCGCAGGAGAAGGCCGAGCAGCTTATTCTCCTGCTTTACATCCACTCCATTGTGCCTGCGACGCTCTGGTAAATGAAGGGACACACTGAACGGAAGTGGTGAAGATCCAGATCGTGATAGCCATTGCTTCGCCGCCTTGTACTGCAAATTGAAGGCAGCTTCGCCGCTACCTGTCTTCCCAGAGATATGTAACGTTGCCCAGAGCAAAGGTGCGGCTCTTGAGATAGTTCTCCATGAGCTGCAAACCCTTCCRAGTAAAAGTGGTGCTTCAGTCGCTGCCATAACGGCGTTGTGTGTCTCAGGAAGACACCGAATGAATATCTCTTCAAGAACATCCCTAGGCACATTGCGCATGGGACTAAGGACTATGTTCAAGGAGGCGATCCTTTCTAGGATGCTATCCCGTTCCCGAGTGAGCTGAGAAATGCGCAGCTCGATGCGAGCTAACTCGAGTGAAGCGTCGTTCAAACTCGAGGCAAACTGGACCCGTTCTGGCTGCGTGGGTGAGGTGTTACTGGAGGCAAGGTCTCGGTAGTGTGGGTCATCCATGTTCATAACTGTCTGCACAGTTTATTGGCAGGATATCAACATGAATATCCTTAGACAACTTACCTTGTAGGCGGAACACGCTCTTGAAAGGCCACAGTACAGGACCGAGAGTGAAATTTGTGTCTTTGAATAGTCTTAGATGCAAGGACCTGAATGTGCTGTAGCCTTCCAGAGCTTGGGTTGAAAGGCAGTGTAGCGCGTGTCCTCGCGTGTCGTGTCAATCTCCGGTGCCAGCGAGCCGTCACAAGATTCATCTGGGAGAGTCGTATACCGCGTTATTTGCATATAGAATGGTATTATACAAGACATTCATGGTACGCTCTTCAGGCTTCGAGCCTCACGGTCTGCGAGAGCGATCGTAAGCGGCAAGTCTATGGTGCGGCGCAGGTTTCGGCCTTGCCGATTTCGGCATGCATCGGAGTCTGAAATAAAGTTCAGCCACAGTGAAAGCACATCACGTGTATCAACAATCTTTCCACACCTCAGCAAGTCCCCGACACCGTCACCGACAACCAGCAAAATGGTGAGTTTGAGCACTACTGTTGTGATAGGTTACGATGYTGAACTATGTGAYTCYGYTCTGTTTAGGCCGACACCAAGACGACGCCAACGAACCCCATGAAGGAGCCCAGAATTGACAAGCTGGTCATCAGTGCGTAAAAGAAAGTAATTCTTATGCGATCTTATACTTACTATCCAAATATTGCTCTAGACATCTCCGTCGGTGAATCTGGTGATCGTCTCACACGAGCATCCAAGGTTCTTGAACAGCTTACCGGCCAAACACCCGTCACCTCGAAAGCCCGTTACACTGTCCGAACATTCGGTATCCGTCGTAATGAAAAAATCGCCGTCCATGTTACCATCCGTGGACCTAAGGCAGAGGAGATTCTGGAGCGTGGGCTGAAGGTCAAGGAGTACGAGTTACGCAGGAGAAACTTCTCAGAAACCGGAAACTTTGGCTTCGGTATTCAGGAGCACATCGATCTCGGTGCCAGATATGACCCTGGCATTGGTATCTTTGGTATGGATTTCTACGTCGTCATGGGACGACCAGGTGCCCGGGTGGCCAGGAGAAAGCAGAAGAAGGCTCGTGTTGGCTACCAACACAAAATCAAGAAGGAGGACACGATGGCCTGGTTCAAGCAGCGCTTCGATGGTATCATCCTGGTGCGTTTTGTGACCCCCTTTCTATTGAGTTTCTTTTGCTAACAACCTCTGCAGAAGTAAACTTGTCCTATATGTATTTGTTGCTTTCCATGCCATATGCTGCTATGCACACATGTACCCACAATCCACGCATTTTACATCCTCTCGCGTCGTCTCTAAGAGAGCTTCTTTGTACGGGATATATGGTGCGCTTTGTATTTGAAATGGAACGTCATTCTCGACACTGTAACGATTGCTGCGACTAAGTGTGGCCGGTGCACTTGTATCTGAGCAACTAAGTGTATTAACTCACCCTGCACTCCTTCTTACATGGCCGTCCGAGAAAATTTTACCCGGGAGGCCCATGAGTAATCGCATTCCACATTCAAAGGGAGGCTTTGTTACCCGAGCTCAGTGCTGCAGTACAAGATGTGCATGATTGCGATATCTCTCAAGCCTTGCCCGCCAACTGGTAATGTCCTCAGCCATGTCCGAGTTGTAAATCGAGGATCTTGGTTCACAGGTCACCGGAGCTACATGCAGGTTTCCTAGGACTTCCCACCGTTCACCAGTTACTTGAACACTGGGATACCCGGTCCGAGGGTAATATACTTGCCCAGTTTCGCATCATACGATGATACAACTATTCTGTTCGCAGAAGTAGTAGTGGGTGCTAAAAGAACCTCGAAAGCACGAGCACTTCGACACGGATTAGGGATATGATTGAAAACCAATAGGAAGCCAAATATTTTCGTCCTTTACACTTTCTCAGTGTCTATTTCGACACTGAACTCTGGACTATTAATCGGTCGACAGGGCATGGCGAGGGAGAGTGCCCCAGAACACGATATACACATGATTGGATTGAGCGCTTGGGTAACTATCTGCCATTCGGGGAGAGTGTCCTACAGAACGTGATTTTGTTGGAGACCTTGGACGGTTGAGTTCAAGCCTCGAATGTCAATGTACAACAAATTTACAAGATTATATGGCCCGGGGTACATGGCACTCTTGTTCACTTACCACCAAGAGGTGGGCGGAAACAAAATCCCGGACACCAACCTCAATTCGACCCCCTCTGAAAAGGAAATTGATCCGTCGGAAGCATTTTGGGAAGCAAAAGTCGACAAAGCCTCATAGATCCTCCAACTCTTGTTGGAACCTCATCGGAGGTCCACAACCCCCCCTAATATCGATATTTGGCATTCTGGTGGTATAATTTAAAGTAGGCAAATCTCGAATTTGCAAGAGGAAATCCTCGACCAATAATTCCTACAGAATATCTGAAGCTGCACAGCCCCAGATTATTTCTTGTCATGATGATGACACAACATTATTGCATCCAGTTCTTCGGTTTCCGATAAATAGCTACACCAGTGGCCATCTAGCTGGAATAGATCAATACATACACCATAGATAATCTGCAGTCGTATTATGAGCTCAATGACCATTAACCTGAGCTTATGAGCTCAGGCTGCTTGTCAGGATGGGTTGACGTGACAATCCCCGGAGCTACTTCCTAAAGCAGGGGCCGTGACGTTACAAGGGGGGGGGGKTCTTCAAAGTTGGAGGTTGATGTCGCTCAAACTTTTTCCGCCCACCTCTTGACCGCGATGGTTCTTTGAGTTCCATTATCATGCACGTTCCAATAAGCACTTCGCTTGTACAGACGCGCCGCCAGCTCAGAGCGCGCCTCAGTCTGGACCAACTCGAGACCGCGGATTGGTCTCCTAGAGTCCAGCCAAACAATTATTTCCGTTAAATGGTTCGACCATTYCTCCACCACCCCTGGTCACTATCACACACCCCCGCCGCCATACTCATCAACCACCGAAGCCCAAGTTATTCGTCGCAAGCCGCGTCTTTCATTAGAGTCAGTGGCTTGTTATACATATTTCAGGACTAAGTACATATTCCAGGACAGATTGAACCGTCGGCATAATTTACTATAATGCATGCCTATTTCTGTTCCAGCCGAAGTAAATGCCCAAGGCCGACACGGTTGTGAGGCTACATGTTCACAGTGGCAGTGCAAATCCCTCGCTTGCTTCTCTGTTGACTTTGGACGACCACCAATGCTAACTGTTCACGTCTATCTCTCCTAACACTTTGTATTCTTGAGCGAGTTCAAGTAGACTTGCGAAGGATTGAATGCGGGAAAACCTATGCTATCTGGAATCTGTAATTAATATTCTCTCTGTTCTATAGGTATACATGAGACTGACGGACGTTCTTTTCTGTTCCTATACATATTCTCTGACATTCTGTGGCAAAATAAGGATGTAACTCTAGTTTACAGGTATCCGAACTCTAGGACGGCTTATAAACTTGCAATAACAATCCTCTTCGAAGATTCACTTCAAATTTGAGCTTCAAGCCGTCAATCGATCTCTCATTTGTATTCGGAAGATAAGACTAAGTCAAATTCCCTAAGCAATCCTTTGACTTTGCGTTGAACGTTCAATCAAACGCGGTCATGTTTTTTTTTTCAATTGAACGCGTGCGCACCTCGAGCCTGCATCTACTTTCTAGATTAGGGAGATGAAAAGAAGAAACGCGCTCTTCGTTCTTTTGAGCATGAGGCAAAAAATGTGATGAAAGATATCTGTCGCTCATAACGTATCTTCTTTATCCTTTCTCTTGTCCTTCTTTCATGCCATCACTATCCCCCATTCTGTTCTTGATCCTTCGCTTTGCATATACGATCCAAACGATGATCGAACATCCGTATGACATGACTCTCCTTTGTCTTCAGAGGAAGATGACGAGGAGATCAACCCATACGCCCCAACACATATCAAGAAAGAGAAGGCANGAAAGAACAAGGAACCTGTAGCGACGCTCCCAGAGCCAACTCTTCGTCACAACATGCTCTCTCTTTTCATCAATGATCTTCAAGACGGTATTTTGGACTTAGATCCAGAGTATCAGCGAGGCAAGTTTCTTTCTCTCTCCTACGGACGAGATATGTGTATAAATCTGGCTTTTCTCTTGTAGGACTTGTGTGGAATGAGAAGAAGCAATCTGCTTTGATAGATTCCTTCTATCACAACTATTTCATCCCACCGGTCATCATGGGTGAGTGGCGTGCGAGTTGAGTCGCCAACTACCACTGAGAATCTCCATCCTACAGTGTACAATACTAAAACTGAAGATTCAACCTGCATCGATGGTAAGCAGTGGTTGACTTCCGTTTCAAGGTGTTTATCTATACTATTGTTATCTCTGGTAATGAAATACTTATACGTCTGCAGATTTGTTAAAGAGAGGTGGCTACCTTCATTCTGACAAAGCCCTTGATTTCCCATATCTCAGTTGTGACTCCTCTCTTTAGATTCTTTGTATGGTTGTTTATCTCTTGCGTTACCTTCCTATTCACTGATTATTCTTCTCGGCGTATCGCGGACACAGACTCGTAAGTTTACCATTGCGCCTTTCCCCATGTCTCTGATGAGTGCAATCGTACAGTATCGATGGAAAGAAATATGGATGGAACGAGCCATCTGTAAACTCTCGCACAAGAGCTACACGGTCCTCGATCGGGCTGCCAAGAAAAGGTTTCTCAAGAAACCGTTGTCGGTGGCTATCTACAATGATATCAGTCGCGACCAAGAGAAGGAAATATTTCAACGTGTCCAAACGGCGTCGCGCTCAAAGCTCAAGGTAAGTGGCATATGTGTACGATTTGGTTCTCGGTTCTCAGGTTACTGATGCATCTGACCAGAGCGATTTCAAGCTCTCACCGGAGATGTTCCCACGCTCATTCACATCACCTTGACTCAGATGCGCGAGTCCCCGGCGATTCTCAATGATCCCC